>WURS02302396.1:0-18488 GCA_011762765.2 Rhinocypha anisoptera
ATTTTCACCTTATTAAGCTAAAGACTGATATGTACATATCCTTCCACAACGATTTCCAACGGCATAGACTGATATCACATATCAGTCTTTAGCTTAATAAGATGAAAATGTAAGAAATCTAAAAAAACTAATTCTATACAAAAGACGACTACAAATAAAAAACAAACTTTTAACAAAGCTCAATCATGCCTAAATGCTTTGCGCACACATTTCCACCATCAAAACAGAACTTTTATACCGACAACTTTGACATTTCAGTCTTACTCGTACATATCCTTCACCAAAAACGGTTGCCGTCGAAAACCGCAGCATCCAGCCCGGCTAGTGTGCTACGTGCCGTTCATGTGCGCATAGTGTTGGGTTACCCAGTGAGTGCGGGGCGGGACCAGTGCACAGTGCGCAGCTGAAGCGACTCAACACGGCGCGCCAGTCACCCAGCGATCGTGTCCACACCGAGTGCCTTTGCCAGCTAGTCCACTTGTGATCACTCGAAACTCGTCGCGCTGAGTCTCCTTACTCACAGCTGAGCGATCTGACCTTTCACTAATATTGGGGAGCTTCCAACCTCGCGTGCCTCTTCATTCTATCCTTGAAGCAACACATGCTGAGTATGACCCTTGGGCTTCTAGTCGTCTCACTCATACCTTAATTGTGACGGGGAGTAGAGCCACTCATCGCACTCATGAGCTTGGGCAGCATCGAATTAGGAATCACTAAGCTTTCTACTATTGTCATTGTCACTGTTGGTGTGGAGATGCATCAGTAGCGCAACTCAGCTGTGTACCACTTGTCTTCACTATTATTGCCTTCTTGTTTTTTCATATTATTGCACTCACCACTGGTGGTGCCATCGCTGTGCAACTATCACACCCAACACAGTCTTGATTTCTACTAGATTAATTCAAACCTATCTTCACTATTGCAAGTAAACTTGCATTATCTTTTTTAATGCTATCGCAACTATAATAGTCACTTTTGGTGCAATAATTCAATGTTTTGTGCTTACATCATAAAACAAAATCTGTGGCATTATTGTGCTGGTTTGCATCTACGGAGAAGCCTTGTTTCATTGCATTTGATGGCTTTCTCATCTCCTTCCAAAGTATCAAGCCCAAGTCGGCTTTCTCTCTTGACTAGTGACATTGATGAAGACCTTGGAATTTTAGACTTGAGAAACGACAAACGATACGATTTTGTAACCAGAGACCAGTTGTGGCTCCTTAGAGACGATGAATACTTCACAGAAGTACATCAACTGCCTAAAATTCTTGAGTGGATTAATTCATTCTCTACCGTACAAGATGATTCCTACTTTTCGGTTACCAACAAGATTACTCCTGGTAAGTTGTTTGATTTTCTTGATGTCACTGACTTATGGTATTTTAGTGAACGGCTACAATCGGTTCGAGTATCTGACCAAGTCGGTATCTCGCACGGCTACCATAACCAGACGGCGCATTGACTCGGCTAGTGATGACTCATTGGGCACGCCGCCTGTGAGTAATTCTCGCTTCGGTACCATTACCAAGGGAACCATTCATCCTAACGAGACCCACTCGAACGGATCTCCGGTCAATACTAACACCATTACCAAGAATCGTGGGTCATATGTGGTCAAACGAATGTTACCTCTTCTCAATGGAATTCATCCGATGAGTAATGAAGAGTCAACACCATCCTCCGACTTGGAGAGTAGCAATACCAATCGCACTTATGTGATTCTTGAGCCACATGATCAGCATGACCTATCTTCCGACTCAAGTACCGACTTGTTGGGCAACGAGACCCACTCGAACGGATTTCCGGTGAACACTAACACTATTACCAAGAATTGTCGCTCATATTTGGTCAAACGATTATTACCTGTTCCTAATGGCATTCATCCAATGAGTAATGAAGAATCAGCACCATCTTCTGACTTTGAGATTAGTAACAACGATGATCTGAATATAGACCTGAATCGCAACTATGAACCTTACCCTACCGATTCTGATGACACTGTTTCATCTGGTCGCAACTATCCCACCATAACTCGTAACAATACACGTACATTACTGGTGAGACGTGAGACAAGTCAAGGAAGTCTGAAAAGCCGCCTAGCAAGTCAATCTAAGAAAAACTGTCTGGCTTCTTCGTCTAATGAGGATTTACTCAGTGATAATTCAGCTTTGTCAATTCACTCCAATCTTTCAATGACATCTTCTATGTCAGGTCGAAGCGAACCGAATCTTATTGGAGTGCAAAACTTAGCCATCTATAACAAGTCTGTCAGCAACGCACAAACAAACAAATATCAAAGTCGTTTGGCTGGACCTAGCAACAAGCCACAGGTGGTATCCAGAACTAAGCCTTTGTTACAAGGTGGATTGAATAAGAGGGTGCCAAACTCGCGATTGCCCAACTCGAGCGTTAACTCATTCGGTAGCATGGGTTCGCTTCAGTCAAACATGACACGAGGGGTGAGCAAGGTAAGTCCAGTCACGTTGTGCTTGCTAAACGTTCTTGCGCCGATCTGTGCCTTGGTAGAGCTGGGTGTAGCCTCATGGTTTGTGAGCAATGTTTTTGCCTTCTGCCTTTGCATGTTATCACCTGTCTGGTATCAGCCTCTTTGTCCCGCATGATTCTTTGCTTCCATCCTACCCCAGACTCCTAACCATTCACTCCACGTTTATTTCTCACTAATCCATGCATTACCTTTCCCTCTGCGAAGACCATGCTTGAGACGAGTGAAGACGATTGCGTGCTTCTCGACCGTAATTCGCATAAAATGCTCTCAGCTTTAGATCGTAAATCCACGTTTCGTGTTCATCGACCAAGCGGGGTAGCTAGCGTTACTTCGTTATTTTCTACCGACCATCGCGCTGGTTCCGATCGAACCAGTGCAAGTCGAAGCAATGAGAACGTGCTTTGTTCATCTCAAGAAGAGATCAATTTGTTTCGAAACAAGGTACTACAGTCGAATGGATGTCGGATACCTTCTCGGCCTGGCAGCAACCAGTCGCACTACCCAATGGGTGTTAGTCACACCCGCTCTGAGTCACCTTCGTCTAACTCGTCCACAACGTCGTCTTCGTCGCTGTCTGGCCCGAGTCGTATCTCGGTCACTATGAACTGGCCTAACAACAATCATCGAAGCTCAGAGAGTTTAATTACTTGCAATTCGCTACCTGCTAGCACGAACCACCTCAATAACAATAACCCCTCGGAGACTAACCTATATTCTAATAACGGTCTTACTATGACCATTACTAATCACCCTTCTGACAAAGCGAATTCGCGAATACCAGCCTTACCGAAGTCACTTTCAGCTCTGTCTAGGTGACTTGTGTCGGTTATATGTTTTAACTCCGGACTCCATTAAGTCAAATCAATGGAGCTAATCTTGTTTATCGTTTCCTTTGCAGATTAAACACCCAAGCCTATGGAATTCAACGGCATCCCATCAACGATCAATCGGGTACCATGGATCGAAAGTTAAAAACTAAGTCGGCGTTGCCTATAAGTAAACTAACTTCCAACGAGCAAGTAAATATGCTCAACAATAACCATCAGGCTCTACCCAACACCTTTCGTCGCGCAACCTTGCTCGAGAGTCCCCACCAGTGGCAGAATAATTGCTACTAAATTACTGTGTTGTTTTTCTTTCTATTGACCTGAGCAGTAATTCTATGCGAGATGTTTTTGTTATTTATATTTAAAGTATTCTTTACACTAGTTAATTAAGTTTCGAAATGATTCTCTTTGATTTGATGCATCGCTCTAGTCATTGTCGACCAGTTTGATACGTGCCGTAAGGCAAGTTACAAGTCTCGCAATATGTTATCTCCACTGCTCTCGTGATGTCTCCTTCACTTTTTCGTGCCTTCACTCTTACCAAAATTTCAAAACAACTTTCCCCTTTCTGACAAATCAATCTATTCAACTTGAATCCGTTTTATTAACTTTTAATACCCTATTATACTCCGTTATAAATAATAAATTTTGAATATTTATTGAATAATAAAACAACGATAGAACACAACCAAGTAGCACAACAGAAGATAATGGGAACACATCAGGGCTTGGGCAACGATGATTGGGAAGGATTTGGGAAGTTGGAAAGCGACACGCAAACCAAAGACTAGTGCTTATGGTGATTCACCATAGCTTTTACTCGGGCACCCAGTGAAGCTATGGAGCCTGAGTTACTGGGTGCTGGCGAGCGGGCTCGCGGAACCGAGTTTACAGTGGCAGTGGTACACTCACTCAGCAGAGCCTTGTAACTATCCTGGCAGTAAGTCCAGTCCATAGTGGAGAAATTGACGTCCAAGGGCAAAGGAATCTGGTCAGGAGAAGAAGCGAACTCACAAAGACGCTTAATACACTCCTCTTCGCTTTGATAGAGACAATGAGCTGTGAACAAGTTAGATTTAGATGAATCAAAACCAAGTGTGACATTGACGCTCACCTGGAAATAATTCTGGGTAGACAAGTCGCGAGGGACACAGTGGATAGCAGCCACAATAAGCAGCCTCCAACATGGAAACGCCAAAAAACTCGTGTATTGCCGTAGATAGAGCCACATTGGCTTTGGAGAGAATTTCATAGTATTCTTCTTTGGACTCGGTATAACCCCAGTGAACTATCTCACTTGAAAGCTTCTCCTTGGCTTCCTCAAAGATTTCTGATTTAGGATACAATTCAATTACGATAAGGAAACAAGTAAACAACTAACTAACTTGGTACTTCTGAGTAAGATTCGCCCAGCACTGACACCTTGAATTGAATTTTACGTTCTTTAAGTTTGAACAAGATCTGAAAGAATGAGTCCGGATTTTTATCATGTTCCCTGTTTTAGAATACTTGGATAAGAAAAATATAACAAAAATAATGTTAAAGAATAATACCATCGATGTGGCCAGATGATATGCAGAAAGTTTTTCTCTCTTGTTTGCGCATGCATGAGAGGAATATTGCAGAATTTGATCGGGTAGTAGAGCACTTTTGACTTTTCAGCAATAGAGCGAATCATATCGTCAATATCCGGTGGGCGGTAGTCGGGCATCATCTTGAAAAAGGGAGTGATGCGCAAGAGAAACGAATCTCGGTTGTAGTTAGAATTGAAGACAACCGTGTCAGCCACCAAACTGTCCAATATTAGATTGGAGAATAGCCAATGAAATCACTCACCACGAAAGAATTTGATTGTAGCCGTACTGAAAATCGCGTTCCTTCTGCACTTGAATGGGATAGGCTAGTTGATTTTCGTGAAAGTAGAAGACTTTGTAGGGGATAGCCGCAAGGTCGGGTCGGAGTGCGATAAGCTCGGCGAGGTTAAGGACAGAGCTGGCAAAGAGAAGGTCGAACTGTGCCTTATCGACACGTTGGATCACACGTGAGAGGTAGAGTGCCGCGGTACGTGCTCGCCAGTGCCACTTCTTGCCTGACATCTCACACAAGGTGAACTCAAACTGAGGCCATTTGGATCGTTTGCGAGGCACCTCCTTGGGCAAACGATCGCCAAGCACCGAGTCATAGTCTACCGCCAGAGGTAGTAAAGTCTCGATGAATTGCTTATGCGAGCCGCTGTAATACGGCTCGAGGATAAGGACGCGTTGCTTGGCCATCTCTGGACTATCACCTCTTTCTTTCTCTCAATTCACTCTGAGCCTCGATTCTTTTGCTCGATCGCTGCCAGGCAAATGACACACTGCCTAAGCATGTTTATATCATTATCGACTAGAACCAGCACGTCTGCTTGCTGATCGTGCCTTATGGCTTCGAAGTAAACTTCGTAAAAGAATGAACAATAGTGTCGAGTGCCAATGGAAGGCTAGGAGAGAAAAAACCAAGTGAGAAATGAATGATAAAGATGCCAAACTAAAAATAGAGAGTTAGGCAGTGAGACAAGACAGGCAAGCGAGGCTGGCTAGAAGCACAAAGACAAAAGACAAAGAACTGGTGAGCCGTGGCAATAGAGCACTGCACATATGCTATTCCTCTGCTTCCCTTAAATCATGCTTCACCATACCACTTTGAGATTTAAATAAATCACATTTCTTGGTTCCAATTGCTTATTATGATTGAATCAAAATCATAGTTTGAGAACCGAACCGAGATTTTGTTTGTTTTTGTTATAAAAACTGTAACTCTGCAGCTCTTGTGAAATCCTATTAATAACGGAACAAAATAATAATTATAATTATTTTACACTATCAGTCTATCACGATTAAAAGTTTCCTCTATATGCATAATCAGATATTAACAAAAACTTGTTGATAAAGTAAACAATACTGTTTATACTTAAAAGAAAGATTGCCCCACACTCACACCAGTACTTTTCGATGGCCATCAGATCAAATGTATAAGTATGATGAGACTTACCAAAGCAAAGAGTGTTGTCAATGGAGAAGAGCGGGTAGAGTCTACTTAGAGTGGTGTGGTGAGAGAAATAGCAAGCTTGCAAGTGCGGTGGGCACGGGAACACTTTAACGGGCACGACCTGGTCGATCAGGTGTCGGCCAATGCCACACAAGTGCACTACTGGCCAACGCTCTGAGTGGAAATGGCGGACAAGCGCTCAGTGCTAAAGTCAGCGGGCTCGCTCGACGAATCACTTCTTCTAGTTGTTTTGTTGTTGACTTGCTATCTCTCAATGCCCAGTGCTCAGTGAGCGCGATCCTCGGCGCACTAACCGGTCTTGGATGTCTCTTGGTTTGTAGTACTATAGTAACAAACAGCCAACACTTTAGCAAATCTTTAAATCAGCTTTTTTGTTTGTTTTTATCCCTTTGTGGCCATTTTAATTGCCAATTTTGACCAAACTTGATCTTTGCTTCAAAACTTTCTTAATTTTTGATTTTTAAATTGGCAAGTGAGGTACCACAGAGGGGTAAATTCCAAGAAGCCCAAGTCGTGTTGATTTAATAAAATACGGTTGATTTCAGGAATTTTCTTTGCGCCTTCTAAGCTGATCGAGCTTCTGATGTATCGGTGACGCTGTCGGACAGTAGTGCTTGCCAATCTCCACTGACCATTGATTACTGCCAAAACAAGCCATTTTCACCGTGGTGACCTAGATGGACCCGGTGCCACCAAGTCCAACCTGTTCCACTAGTGAGATCCCTCGCAATACTACGGTTGCTGATGAGTCTAACAATGACTCGAGGTATTTTCTTGCCAATTTTTGTGTTTTACCTTGCTAATAATCTTTGTTTCATAGCACCGAGAATGGTACATCTCTTGTTCAAGAACCTGAAGAGTTAGTTGTAGAGCAAGTCAAAGTGATATTCGATCAAAGTGTAAACAAGCTAATCGAAACAGTGGGCTTACAGTCCCAAAGCAATTACAACGGTGATGAGGTTAAATCGTTTGTTAAAGTCTTAAAGTTGACTTTAGTAGAAGAATTGGGTAAAAATAAACCCAATTTTACTGAAGCTATAAAAAATGGTACAGTAAAGTGTACGGGATCGAATGATTTGAAAGAGACTACTACTCCAACAAACGATTGTTCTCTAGAAATCGAAAATCTCGACAACAAAGCAAATCCTTTACTTTTGGAAGACCAAGCTGAATCGCTAAGACATTTTGAAAAAGACACCGATGATGAAGATTCAGATCTAGATGAATTCGCACTTAAACATTTGGAGAAAGAAGAATGTGTAGGTGATGGAGAAGCTAGACGTGCGAAAAATATCTCTCACAACTCTGCTTGTGCCAAAAAAGTTCAAGAGACGGATGAATTGTTCAAAGATATACATATACCTGACATATCGAAAGAACTTGAAAAGCTAAGAGAGCAGCAGCAAAACGAGCAGCTTGAAAGTAGTGATGAAGAAATGACAATTCAAGAACATTTTAAAAACTGTGATGTTCTTTCTTCAACGCAAAATTTTGAAAATACTGAAGAACAAAATATACATGAAGAAGAAGAGAATGTTGAACATGATGAAGAAAGAAAATTGGCACATTCCTTACTAACTGAAGATGATTCGCAAACTTTTCATTCAGCAGAAGAAGTTCCATTTGTAATTGATTCTCTTGAGAGCGATGACAAGATCGAAGAGGATAGAGTTACAGTTGCAGATTTGTATGATTTTGAGCTGGAAAATTTGGAAAGTATTGATCAAATATTTGAGAGTGAGATTCCTGATCAGAACTATGATTTGGACTTGGACTACGAGAGTGAAAAATCGGAAGACGAGACCAATTGTAAAGAGAAGAGAGAGAAGGAGGATGGTTTGACAGCGGAAGATGAACAGTCATCCGACAACAAACGAACATTCAACATGTTTGATAATGATCTACGGCAAGCTCGACAATTACTTAATGGTTCTATTTCTTCAGACAGCTCTGAAAATGAAAACATTGATGATCACACCGAGCCTATCGAAGACACTCAAGATGTCGATATATCAAATGACGAAAGAGTTGAGACTGATGATGATGATGATGATAAGATTAGGGCTGTCAAGAAACGAAAAATAAATTTTCTCAGTGAAGATGACGATTCTGATGAAGTGGTTCGCAACAAAGTACCTTCTAGTGACCAAACTAAATCCCAGAGCGATAATGAAGTGGACAATGAAAAAAAGAGCACAAAGAAAAGAAAGAGAGTGGTAAGTTTTGAATTAATATAGTTTGTCGACAATAATTTGGAGATTTGTTTTTTTCAGCAGATAAACTCTTCAGATGAAGAAGATGAAGAGGAGGACTCGCATAATCATTCACGCAAGGCCATTAAAAAGATTCTTTCCACCAATCGACTCAACCGGGAAACACGTGACGCAGAAAAGGCAGAACGAGACAGACGGAAACGAATTGCTGAAAAGCAACAGCTTTACAATCAAATATGTATGAAAGGTTCCGAAGATGGTTCTACACTTGATCAAGTGATTCTAGAAAAAAACGTTGAAACTAATGAAATTTTTGTTGAAGTGGATCCCAAATTCGTAAAGAATCTCAAGCCTCACCAAGCTGAGGGAATTATTTTTTTGTACAATTGCACCATCGAGTCATTGCAAAGACTTAAAAGTGGCAAACTGACCGGTGGTTGCATTCTGGCACACTCGATGGGTCTAGGCAAAACTTTCCAAGTTGTTGCTTTTCTGCATGCAATCATGAACAACCAACACATTCAGCACTATATCAAACGTGCCTTGATTATAGTTCCCCTCAATGTGATCAAGAACTGGGTTGCTGAATTCAACAAATGGTTCGAAGTGTGTGATATCAAAAATACCTTGGAGATCTACGATATGACCATTGCGAAGAATTTATATAATCGAATCGACTTGCTCGCTCACTGGCATCAACATGGCGGCATCATGATCATCACAACAAATCTATTTACTAAGATGGTACTAGGCCGCAATATGACCAAGAAACAACAAAGCAAAGAATTGCCACTTATCAATAGATATCTCATTAATCCAGGACCTGACGTAGTTGTCATCGATGAGGGTCATTTACTCAAAAACGACAAATCTGCTTTAAACAAGGCAGTCTCCAAAATAGAGACTCCGCGACGCATCATTCTCACCGGAACTCCTCTTCAGAACAATCTCTCTGAATACTTTGTAATGGTTGATTTTGTCAAGCCCAATTTGTTGGGATCGAAGAAAGAGTTCAAGAATCGATTTGAAAATCCGATTTCCAATGGACAACACATTGACTCTACAGATTATGATGTCACTTTAATGAAGAAACGTGTGCATGTGCTTCACGCATTGCTCAAGGATTGTATTAATCGATGTGACTATTCGGTATTGGTGCCTTACCTTCAACCAAAATTTGAATATGTTCTTGGTATTGCTTTGACTGATGTGCAAGTCAATCTTTATCGACACTATCTCAATAGCTGCAGCGGTAGCCAAAGTCTTCTGTCAGATCACTCCAAACTGGGTTTGATCACTAATCACCCTGTTCTACTAATCAATTCTTATAAAAACAAAGAGTCGGAAAAAGAAGACGAAGACTCGCTCAAGGATTTTGTCGTAGACGATGACGAGTTCGAGTCAGATTCGAGTTCCGGGAAGCGTGAGGGAAAAAAGAAAAAGGAACTCTATGGCGACGATTCTGATTCTGAGATTGAATGCATCTACAGTAGCACAGGATCACTTGATGCAAAGCCACCGATTAAGGATGAGATGGATTCAACAAGTAATACTTTATTGCGTGACACTAAAGAATTATCGGATGACTGGTATAAGGTGTTTCTACCCAAATATGAAGATGAAAGTTCCCTTTGGACACCTGAACTGAGTGGCAAATTCATTCTACTGATCTCTATGCTGGAGCAGTGTGAAATGATGGGCGACAAAATACTCATCTTTTCTCAAAGTTTGGCGAGTCTCACCTTGATAGAACGAATTTTGAGGATCAAGATGCGAGAAGTGGACGAGAAATATGGAAGAGATTTGAACTATGAAGAGTTGATTGCAAAAACGGGTGGTCTCTCCCATCGGTGGGTTCCTAACATTGACTATTACCGCATTGACGGTAATGTTAGTTGTCAAATTCGTTCGTCTATAGTGAACAACTTTAATGATCCCAGTAACTATCGAGCACGACTCATGCTTGTTTCCACTAAGGCTGGTGGAATTGGAATCAACCTCGTCGGTGCGAATCGATGTATCATTTTAGATGTTTCTTGGAACCCTGCAATCGACTTGCAAGCAATTTATCGCATTTTCCGATATGGCCAGACTAAACCAGTTTATGTTTACCGCTTCACTTCATTTGGTACAATGGAAAGTAAAATATATGAACGTCAAATTATGAAACAATCTCTGTCTCATCGTGTGATTGACGAGCAGCAAATTCAGCGACATTTCAAGGCGAATGATGTTAGCGAACTCTACAGGTTCTCCTTGCCCGAGAAACCCGAGGACCGACAGTTGCCTCAAGTGCCAAAAGATCGTCTTTTGGCCGACATGTTGCTGAAGCACAAAGACTTGATTGTTAACTACCATGAACACGATTCATTACTGGAGAACAAACCAGAGGAACATCTCACTCCAGAAGAGCTTCATTTAGCTTGGGAAGAGTATCAACGGGAGAAAGACCCTCCACCACCGCCACCTCCAATACCACAGTGGCCACCCTATCTCAACTCCAACTCGCTCATTGACAACCGTTACTATTCCAATGAAGAAAAAGTCAACATTCAACAACAACGTTATCAAATGATGCAACGATTAACCAATTCAAATCTATACCAGCAGTATTATTCTCAATACCAACAACAACCAGAATTGGTAAATCGTCAAGTAAACCATGTAAACCCCGGTTTTTACACAATGAAATCTCTGTTGAATCGACTCAACTATCTCCGCCATGGTGGTTTTCTCGAAAAGGTGATGCGAAAAGTTAGACCTTCTAGTTTGGAAAAAATGCCGTATAATGAGATAAAACAATATTTTCTACAAAATCATCCTCAATTTGCAAACTCACCCGATGAGTTTAAGATCATGTTCCTTATCTTCACAGCATTTTTACAAAACACCGTTCGACGTCAAATTCCACAGGTTTCCGTTATTCTTCATTATTTCTATTGTTGTACAAATATTTTTTATTTTTAGAGAGAAAAAGAAGAATCTTCAAAGACTTCCATGATTCGAAATTGCTTTGAAAATCTAAAAAGTATTCGTCAGATGGTATGTTACGGACTTAAACAGATGATCGATTTAATAATTACAATATATTACTAAACCTTTTTAGATAATCTCTAACAATTCGTGCTTACTCAAAGCTTCATTAGATGTGGACCATCTCATCGAAAACAGTGGTAATATAGAGAATTAATTGAAGTTTTGCATTTTATAGTCTGAACTTTTTATCATTGCAAACATGCCACTATTATCTATTTTTTGCAGGAACGTTACTGCATTCCGGACCAAAACCACCCCCAGATGTGATAACCCTTTCTGACGAAGAGTCCACCTAGTCAAGTGTTCTTTCCTTCTCACTCCACTTTTCTAAAATATTTCCAACGTCTGTAAATAGTTGCATTTGCACAATACAAATGTTATTATAAATTGTATACGAAAAGCGTACAAATACATAATCGAATACTTGGTGAGTTGCGATGGCGGCTCGCTTGACCGGTCAGTTTTAGTGGTTGAATAGAGTGTAGAGCGGAGAGGGAGAGCGAGATGGAGTGGTGATTGTCACCTACGGGGCGATGGGAAGCGCGGGCCACTACAGTGCATCCCTATGGCGCACACCGAGTCTACTCAGTGACGCCTTAGCGATATAGGTCGGTGAGAGGGCGGCATGGCTGTGATGACGAGGGCCACCCACCATTACCATCAATGCAATCGCTAGTTCACTATCACCCCGCGATGCAGACCCAAATTGAACTAGCTGCAGCTACCTCAAGCATCTACTGACCAGCGAATACTAGAGAATATTACTTGCCACTGCACCGGCCACTAATTGCAACGCATAACTCGATCACACCGTATTGTTCCCCGTGACAATCGCTCTTTGGGTCACTTGAACAATCACTCTCAATTTCAGCATGTTTTAATCAACTAAATGAACAACTCATTCAATTGTAAAAACAACTCATTTGTCTGACATTCCAGTGGAAGTGTCCTAGCAACGCAATGATTTCTTGAAGCTCATTGCCCAAATCTCAATTTTCTTCTGGCAATAGCGTATTCCTACTTTGTGTTTGCTTCATCATAGTCATCAACTGATATGTTGTAAAAATTTGGGTATTGGTTAACATTGAAGCCAGTGCTGTGGAAGGTTAGTGCCGTGGTGTCGAGGTAATGTGTGCTGTTCCGAATGTGTCACTGCAGTCTCCCACTGGCCCAACTCTTATGGTGCTTTTTGCCTTGTTGATGGTGGAGATGACTCGTTGTGGTCAGTCAAAGCACCATTTACTACAAGGCCCTTTTTCAAGATCCCTTGGGAGTGTAACTTCTTCCCCATGGCACTTTAATCAAACCACCAGAGAATCTCACCTTCCCGCAATTCATTCACATGGTATCACGTCAAAAAGGTAATTACATGTTTTCACTTATCAAATAACTTAACGATTACTCAAGACATTTGAAAACGGTGAATCGAAAGAAATTGAATGTGCTACATATCGACCAAAAAGATGACAATCCACACAACATATCACATTTGTTGGATCAGCTCCTTTATGGCTACGATAGTCATGTAAGGCCTAACTTTGGTGGTGAGTGATCACTGATCAGGTTACACTGATTTGCTTATCACATGCCCGGTGTATAGTTCACAAATTGAATATTAGTGTCTTTATAGTGGTGTAGCATGTGGTGTAGCAAACAATGTGTAGGGTAGAAGGCGTCCGAATTAAATTGAATCTGAAGAAATTCAATTTGTCGCTAGCCGGCAGCATCGTCTAGCACTTCGAGCAAATATGTTACCCTAATCCCTTGGTGTTAGACTGCTTTGAGCCCTGCTGCGATTGTGGGTCGCGATCGAACTCAGCCACTCCATCACCTGGCCCGTTCCGTGTTCACTGCTACTAACGACAAATCTTTGTTGACACTCCAACGGTGAACCAAAAGACCCCCGGCACTACCTTTACATAGATGCAAAAGTTGTGTTTGCTTTCAGCTTGCGATGATAAAAACAAAACAACGAAATTTGGATAGAAATCGCATCATAATAGAATTATGGAACTCATTTTCGCTTGAGCGCCGCGTCTCAAATATCATATCTTTGTATGCTACTACGAGTGCGAGTGACCGTGGGCAGTTGGATTAGTTGGCAGCCACTGAGAAGGAGATTGCGAGCAATGCGTGTCGTGTCACCGGTCATGTTGACACTTGCCGGTGGTGGCTCAAGCTGACAATCGGCAAACTGCCTTTAGCCAAGTTTAGGTTATCAATTGTGTGAGAGAGTGTGTGGGTGATCGCGCGAACAAGGCCTCGAGTCAGCCGGGCGCACCTAATGAATAATTTTCGCATGGTCAGTGCAGCGATCGGCACGCCGCATCATCTATCGATGCACGAATCAGTATCGAGACGTGCCAGTGACAGATGGCCTCTGTCTACTTGCCCATTTGACCATTCGCTCCGCAAGCCCACCCGACTTGTTCCCGTCATTTCATTTGCACAGAAAATCAAATTCTCTAATCTTGATTCTAATATTGAAAAGTATAAAAGTAAATAATGCAAAAGGTGATGCGAGATTGATTCAAAAGTTTATAAGTGTGAAGTGGAGATGAATGCAACGCCAGCATCGGATTTTGTCAAGTTGTCTCCAATCAGCAGTTTTTAATACTTAAATCGCCTGCTAGCTACTCTAAAGCATTGATTGAATTCAAAACTTTGACATTAAGAAAACGTTGCAGTACTGTGAAGTGATAGTAAAGAATTGAAAAAAATTGAGGACTAGCCTCGTGCTGGTTGTGGCGGCAAATACAACTCCTGCACCATACTCTGGTAACGGTAAATCTCCTGGTGAGACACTAATTGCACGTCACCCTAGACGATGATTGCATTTTGAATGTAATTTATTTTTTCCTTCTAAGAAACATATTTATTCTTAGGTTAAGTTATAGTGCATGCCAGAACAAGAGACAAATAATTCCAGTTGGATGGAAATGCAAAATGTGCCAGATGCAGTGCCAATGAGACTTCTTGCTATCGACAGGTCCACCAATCGAGGTTTTGATTGACTTCCACATCCGCAGCATGGGACCCGTCTCTGAGATCGATATGGTGCGCTCACCGAACTACATCATCCAAATGACATACAAACCTAATCTCCTGCTGCCTGATTGACCCACACAGACCTACGTGATCGATTGCTACTTTCGTCAAACCTGGACCGATCATCGATTGGCCTACAAAAGCATCTTTCATACAGTGAACAATCTGTCACGCGAGACAGATCCATACAACATTAAAGGACAACAACAGCAGACCAATCAGTCAAACCAGAAAGCACTAGCACTATCAATCTACATGTTGGATCGCATCTGGAAGCCACCTACCTACTTTCTTAATTCTCGGCAATCACATTTTCACACCATTACACTTCCTAATAAATTTGTGCGTATTTACTCAAACGGTCGAGTTCTTTATTCCTCGAGGTAATTTGCTCATCTTTAAGCAGAAAGTTAATGATTGCGCTTTCAATCATCTAGAATGACAATCAAAGCTAACTGTCCTATGAATCTTGAAAATTTTCCAATGGACACGCAGGTGAGGTTGTAACCCGTTGTGATGCTACATGCATAATTTCTCTCTCTCTCTCTCTCTCTCTCTCTCTCATTGGCGAGCAGCGATGTCCTTTAGCGCTGGGCAGTTGTGAGTGTTCTGCACCCCCGAGCAGTGCACTATCAATTAATTGTTGTATTCTTTGATCTATTTCACTGTAGTCGGCTACACATCGAAGGATTTAGTCTACAACTGGAATCCTAGTCGCACAGTTGTGATTAATCCCGATATGAAAATGTCACAGTTTGATCTGATTAGTGTTCCTGTGCACGCCTACAACAGTTCACTCCGCACGGGTAAGCACCAATTCATTCGTCTTGATGTTCAGCATCAATAATTTTAATTATTTCTTAATTCCACTTGTCGTGGGTCTTGCAAACAACCAATCAAACTACTTCACTTGAGCTAGCTTCGCTGCACAGCAGCTACTCCGTGCTAGTGGCCACATTTCATTTCAAACGCCATATGGGCTCTTTCTTGATCGAAGTCTATGCGCCTTGCATCATGCTTGTCGTGCTCTCATGGGTCGGGTGAGTGTAAGGCAAGTGCGATTAGAACAAAGCCATCAAGAATTATGGCGCCATAACCATAATTAATTTTACATTACATTTAACACGACTAATATTCATTTCCACTTTTTACTTGTGTTGTTTATTGGCTCGTGCACACTTCAAATAATCATTTGTATTTCTGATTATTTTACTCAGATTCTGGATCAACCGCGAAGCTACAGGTAAAACTCAATTAAAGTAATATTTATACTTATTAACATTTGTGTGTTGTATCTATCAAGCGGATCGAGTCACCTTAGGTATTGATAACAATCCAAATTGGCACCCTTCTGACATCTCTATGCAGGTTTGACCACAGTTCTCACCATGACTTTTCTCGGACTCGAACTGAGAAACGATTTACCTAAAGTTCCATAGTAAGTCATTGAACAATTTCTTCAATCGCATACTAATTGATTAACTCTAGTTTGACAGCGCTAGACTACTTTGTCTACATTAGCTTCGCTTTCATCTCAGCTACCATTCTTGAGTTTGGTTTTGTGCATTTTTTCACAAAAATAGGTTTGGATACAACCAACTATGCTGCTATGATAAATTGTTTTAATTGGACTTTAGGTTCGGGAGAGTTTTACTTTATGCCCTTCCACGAGATCAATCAGACAGAAAAGGAGCAAATGAGTCGAACGGGATCGTTAAATCTCTCTCGATCTGCCGACTGCATAGCTGACCAAACCGCTCAGGCTCGACTGCAGTCCTCTAGCTCTAGGCTCACACTCGATAGCCTGAAGCGCTCCTCTAGTTGGTCAATTACAACCCAACGCGAGTCATTTGAACTGGAAGAGAAAGCAGTAGCGAAGAACTTGGCGGTGGTGTATCATCCTTCCAGTGAAGGTACCAATTTGGTCTGCTATTGATACTTACTCATGCTGAGGCTTACTTAGGAATTCACTGGGAGTCGCGACCACACTCGCGTTTCACTAGCTTGCACAACTCACTGCGCAACTCGTTGCGTGCTCGGTGGAACCAGAGTTTTCGTCGTCAATACCGCGGCAGACCCAAAGTGCGACTGTCCACTGTGGAGGAAGATCACCCACACACCTCACACACTATTCACGATGCCTCGGTCCGCATTCAACTCAATTCAGTCTCACAAATCGATCGAGTGTCACGGGTCATTTTCCCCATTACATTCATCGCTATGAACTTTATCTACTGGTATATCTACTTGCAAGCGGAAACAAACGTTCAACATCAAACTATGAAATTCAAATAAAAGTCACCTAACATTAAATTCAACCTAAAGTTTTTGTACACTTTCTTATCTTCTAGTAAACTTTCCAAACGGTGCTGTATTTGTCAATAACAGACAAATTCTTGCAGGTTATAATTAAGCTCACTAAGAAAGGCAAACCAGATTTTTTCAATTTTCGAGTAAACGTCTTTTGGTTGCACATTGAATGCACTCTGTCCTTTTTCTTTACCCACTTTTCACTCAAAACAGAGTTCAATTAAATTTTATTTATATTTTTTTATTAGCTTGAGGCGAAACGTTAATAGATTTTGTTTGTTCGCAAAACAAAAAAATTATTTTAATGGTAAAAATAACAAAATACTAGACTGAGAGAGCTAAATACACATTGAATTCGTTTGTCTAAAGAGCTACTCCCACTGGTTAAAGTCAGTGTTACGTTCGTTGATGTAGAAGGTCCAATAGAAAAGGTTTAAAACGAGAAAAACAAAGGGAAAGAAGATGCGGCTGACCTTGTCGATGCGAGACACACTGTTGACGGCAGCGATACCCTTGGTCCTGCGTCGTTTCATCTCTTGCTTGTACTGTTCGTTGACTGTAAAGCAGTACCAAAACTGAATGCAGCATTGCGACAGGTCATGCAGCAAGCGACGCCACATGAGCCACATTTGACTGGCACCACTTTCCTCACTACACTCTTCACCGTTCTTCTCCACCGCTTCCAAATCATCGCTCTCTGCCTCAGACAGCCATTTCGATCGATCTGAGTGCCAGGCTGGAAGCTTCGCCCAAGCTAGTGTTGGCCAACTCGAATTGAGTTTGAGTGAGGACTCATCGAACGAGCTAAAATTATTCTGGTTGTGAGCTGGATAAACTAGACTCATATTAGAGCTATTCTTGAGGCGTTTAGCCAGATAATTCTCAAGATAGGACATTCGCGAGAAGTCATCGCAACCACTAGGCGCGAGGGCATTTTTGCTAACCGCGGGTTCCCAACCGAGATACTCTTGATATTCGGGACTATGAGGACAATAGGGCATGTGAAAGGAAGCGTCTCGGGAGTGGTTGAGAGTCTTGCAGTTCCATGGTCTCAATTTGCTTCTCTGATCCACGTGCTGCAAACAATCCAAAAGCAAACATTACGATATGTAAAATGAGAATCTTTTGGAAAAAGTAATGGTCAGGGGAAGAAACTTTCTGGAAATCGAATGGCGCCACTCGGCTCGCGGAGAGCAAAGGAGTGGAACATTTAATGACGAGTAAAGTCACTGGTCGTTCACACTACTTTTTATGAGCCTTGTTGGGTCACAAGTAGACTCGTCTCACCTGTTGCATTCTTCTTTTATCCGATGGACTTCAATATCAATAACATCGAACCTACTTCGAGCCAAGCCGACCACTCGCTCACTGCTACTGACATCTTACAGAAAATTATTAACAATGAAATTATTCAAGATTCGGCGAGTGAACCAGACAATTTTGAAGATGACCAGATAAAATTCCCTGAATCCGAGTTGATGCCAACGTTTGATGAGAACG
>WURS02302506.1:0-18486 GCA_011762765.2 Rhinocypha anisoptera
ACCATTCCAACTCCCCACTCCTCACCTCTCTCTCCCTTCCTTCCCCCCCCTTGCTCCCCTCTCTCCTCCCCCCCCCCCCCCCCCCCCCCCCCCCCCCCCCCCCCCCCCCCCCTCCCCCCCCGCCCCCCCCCCCCCCCCCGCCCCCCCCCCCCCCCCCCTCCTCCCCCCCCCTTCCTACCCTGCGCGGCGCCCCTCCCCCCCCCTCCCCCCCCCCTCCACACCCCCCCCCTCCCCCCCCGTTCGCCCTCGGGGCCCCCCCCCCCCCCCCACGCTTCCTCTCCTCCCGGCTTCCGTTCGTTCCACCAGCGCATTCGTTTAAACCCCCCTGCGTCACTGATTTTTGTGTCATGTCCCCCTCGATCTTGTTGTTCATAGGTTGGAGCAAATTAACACGACAGTCATGTACGCTCTTGTCAGAGATTTAACGTGAGAGGGGGGAGGGAAAGATTCTCCACCGGGTGGAAGGTCATGTGGGTTTGGAAATAAAATATTCAAGACCGACGGTCCCCCTTTATCTATGTATTTCCAAAATATGTCCGCTTTGGATGCGAACGCCGCAGCTTTCAGTTACCCCAGCAGTCCGCATTCCCTCCCCTCACCGTGCACGGAAAGATTTATCGTGGGTGAGCCCCTTCGCCTCGTGATTTCTTTTCCTTTTTGGAAAGGTGTCCTTTGCCGACTACCATCCAGTCTTTCAATGTTTTCCAGTTCAAAGTGACCTTTTCGATCTTTTCCTTGCTGCCGCTCGTGTCACCCCTCATCACCCGCCCCGTACCATTGTACCCGTCTTTACCGGCACTAATTATAATTCCGGGGCGAGGCAGACAGCTGGGGGCGACCGCATCATCGTGAATAGGTGCTGCGTGGCTTGTTGGCAGGTTTGGATGTTTACTGTTGGGAGAGAAAATCTCTTTGTTCGAGATTCTTCGATGGCCCTCGGAGGGAAGCTCCGCGGGGTCGACAGTATTTCCGTTGATTCCAGAGGAATTGGAAGTCGGGTCGCTGCTGAAAACATTGAAAATGGGTAAAATGGTCAGGGGGCACACACCGCATCGTAATAAGCCTAGGAAAAAATAGTTCAAATCGAAAAAAAGTTATCTTGGTAGGTCGCAGTTCGAAAAGGATTTCTCAGCATGATTGTGCTGATTGGTAAACATTTTATCTGTCTTTATTTTGGTAAAAGATTACGTGATCAAGAATTAATCTATGATTAAACATCAAGACGTTTTAGTAATCCCAGAATGTGTTTGCAACAGTTCTCTAGGCTAATAGTTTCTACTACATTCCTTCACTACTTTGATATTCACTCCATTACCTATATCTATCATGGCTATCGTCGTCTGCATCTCGTCGTTCATTCTTGCTTTCCTCTGCGAGTCCCCTCTAGTTCAAATATTGTGATTATCATTAAAACTTATCATCTCGGGAACGAATAAAATCAATTTCCCTATTCTTATTGAAATTACATTTTCACTTAATCCCTCTCAAAGTAACGCATTATTTTTACCCTTATGATCTAATTACATCATCATTACTGTGAAACTATCAAATTGCTTCTAATTTCTTTTTTCTCTGCTGCTTCTATCGCCTAAGCTTTAAAGACCGCCTTTCATGGGGTAACAAGAACAAGGATCAGAGAAGAGCACTACTGAATCTTAGCCACATTAATATTTGTTAAATTTCGCGCACACACAATGTAGGAATCAAAATCTAACTTTTTACACCTGAATTTAAACATGAAAATACATTTTAAAATTTTTAATGGTACAGTGCTCGGAGGAGTGAAAGATTCACCAAATTAAAGATAGTTACAGAATGCTGCATGTATATTTATTCTCAAATTTTCCTAAGTTTGAAAAGCGAGTTTTCTAAGTTGGCCCATAAGGCTACCCACCATTAATCACCACGTAAACTTCTCGTAAAAACTAAAAGTAAACGAATAAAACGGTGTTTGAAGAAAGAACACATAGGACATTACCTTAATTCCGTCATTAACCATGCTAGAAAATTATGACACAACCTTGAATGCTGGTGACAAAAATTCTAAATGAACCTGTTAGCGATGAAAAGAAAACCTGAAATACTTGAAGAAAATAGTAATAAAAATCGGAGGACCGTGGCTTAGCTTGCGGATCATTACTAAGTGCATAGATCGATAATAAATGAACAATTTAGCAATCATCACCTCAAATGTTGTTTGGAGGACATGGAATTTATTTTAACTATACACCCGTAAATTAAAATTTTTGTAATGGCTAATACTATTTTGTCGCATTGCATTATTCAAAACATTATTGTTCCAGCGAAAAAATTATCATGACAATTTATAAAAATAAGATTTACATTTATAACCGCTAAGGCAGATATTATCTATAATAACATGGCAACACTTATTTATTATTGTTACTTTGAAAATAAAGTTATATATCCGATCAAATGTCGCCTTGAGCGCTTTAATATTTCAGATGTTCTACCGAATGGCTGGGAAGAATATATTCTAATGCCTGTGCAATAGGGTAGTTCTTTCATTTTTAAAACTACAGCATTAATTCAAAGGAACATTAAAAGAAGCGATGGCGCATAGGCGTTTTGTTTGCAAACTATATTAATTATAAAAATACGTGATCTTTTCCAGAGATATATTCCTCCAAGTAAAGTTTTATAAAACCAAAGAAGTAGAAACGACACAAAAATTTCAACAGGTCCTGAGTGGAACAATTTTTATTAGGTATTACAGGTAGGATCTTTGTAGCCTAAAATCTTAGAAATTTAATTAATTACTAAAAAATGTGGGCCTACGTGAAAATTACTTTGATGTTTATTCATTGGATACACAAAGATAAATATTTAAAAACATATGAATCGTTTTACATTACTAGTGTATATAAATGGTCTAAAACGGAAATTAATTTTGGATGTTAAATGTGCTTAAGGCGAATTAATATAAACAATTTGTGTCGTAGTCTACATTTCTCGATTTCCCATCATCAGAGGTAACCTATCAAACCATTATATACATTCATATAGTATTCGCTGATAAAAAAGTCATCTATTTTTTGCGTATATACCTTAGCAATTATCTACCCATTTTCATTCAGCATTGTGAGTTATTTTTAACATATACTAATAAGAATATAATTTGATGTATTTCTCAGTACAACAAGCAATTTACAGAGACGATGTATCAAAACGGGGATATATCTTCATCAGCCATTCATCTGACAATAAAGCAATGGTTGACGCAACATTTTCCCGGATTGAAAGTGGAGGCTAGCCCGGACGACGTTGGAAGACTGGCATGTGACGCCATTCTTATCTCGCAGCTTTTACGTAAGTACGGTATTGTACCCGAAAGCTCGATTAACGAGCTGAAAAAAACTCAGGATCCCGAAGAGAATTATGACAACTTCAAAATCATCCGGAAATACTTAGAAGATGTTTGGGAGAGTTACGACGAAGACATAATAAGAAGAGTTTCAGAAGGTAACGAAGGCTCGGGCCTGCGCGTTCTCATGGAACTTTACATCAATCTCAAAGACAAGGGTTTAGTGCACTTAGCTGTTCGAAAGACAAACAAAAGAACTAATTCGGAGGGATGTGAGTTGAAAATTAGCACCAGCGACACAGAGTGGAGGCAATCGCCGTTTCAGAAGAAGCTGGCCACGAAATATACCTTAACTTCTCCACCGGCGAGTGAAAACTATCCCAGGAAATTTAACCAACTCCTGCTGAAGGAGGCTGGTGAACTGATTAATAATATAAATACGTTCCAAAGTAAACATCTTCTACGGCCCTCTAACACCTCCGGGGCCAAGGCCGACGGGAAAATCCAGTCGAGGAAGCATCTCAAAAAAACATGTGTTGTCACAGTCACCGAAAGACCAAGGGATTCGATGAGATTGGCCGTTCTGCAACGGAAGGCACTGGCTCTCGAACGTTCGGCTTATCGACGGCACATAATTCCAAGCAACCAGGAGTACATCTACGCCTGCGTCAAGAAGGGATCCGATGCGGAAATTCCTCTTAAAATGGCGATGACCAACGCCCAGCTGCATCGAAAGTGTGCCTTGTTGGAAAGGTGTCACCGGAAAAAGATGGAACGAAGAGAAACCGTCCCGGTAACCACAGTACCCGACGACTACGATGTCTACGCCGACAAAGTGAAGAGGATGAGACGGAAGATGGAAGCCGAGGAGCGAGAGATGAAGGCGTTGATCCTAGGAAACTTGATCAGAACCATATGTTCCCGCATCTTGTCGAATATGGTGGACGTGGCAATGCGAGTGGCGGACTACAGGTCGAAATATTTCGAAGTAACGAAGCGGAGCTGGAAAAGATGGATGACACTGCTCCGGTGTGACCTCCCGATCTTTCCTACCCACGAGGACCCTTTACGCTCACTCATGAGCGCCGACGGGGAACAGAACGAGTCGCTCCGTCTCGTCGAGAGAAGAAGGCAGGACGCATACGACAGCGTCGACCTTTCCGAATACCTTGAATTCGACGGAACGTGGAGTATCAATGAAGATGATAGCTATTACCAGATTCTGGAGATGCCTACAGATTTAAAAACATTGAGCAACCTGGTGAGCAGGCTACTTCGTTTGAAGTACCCGCCACCAGAACCTCTACAGCCACCAGCAGGCCTAGAACAGTTTCCCGTTTCAGCCATCATCGTTGGGTTAGAGGAATCGTCATCACTGAAGACAGTTTATGAAGAGCTGGTGACAAAAGACGTGCTGATGGTTATGCCAAGTGTAGTAGTCGCCTACTCTTTGAAATGCTACGAGGAAACTATTCGAAAACGGTCAAAACAAGAAGAGAGCATTTTGATGGATGATACAAATGAGGAAGAGTCAAAGGTGGACCACACGTACGATAACGTGTTAGAAACTCACTCCGAAATTTTTTCGCCAAAATATTCCCAGGAAGAAAGACGGTCAGAACAAGAAGAGAGCATTCTGATGAATTATACAAATGGAGGAGAGTCAACTGTGAACAACAAGTGTGATCACGGATTTGAAAAATTATCAGTAATTTTTCCACCCAAATATTCCCAGGAAGAAAGACTGACTGTCACAGGTCCACGTTTCCCGATGGAAATTTGCTATGGCTGTCACCCGGAACTACGACCTACAAACCAGAGGGCAGGAGATTCCATTGACGAGAACCTGACGAACAAATTACTTTACGGAAAGCTAGCTTACGAAAAACTTTGTCTGGGGGGACGCATTGACGACTCGGTGACAGTAGGCATGATCGTCGAGTATGTCAAAGAATTCAAGAAGAAAAACGGTTGGGTGCTCATTAATTTCCCGGAGACTGTGGAGCAAGCGATTGTACTAGAGGAAGCATTGACCGGAAAGAAGGTCCCAGAGAGACTGCTGGGGCAACTTGAAGAAACACGAAGATATTTTACTCTCAATAGTCCTATTCCTCTCGAGAAAACAGCTGGAGTGAACGGAGTGTTTGAATCAAGTTCTCTGATCGGTGTGAGTACGTCTGAGTCCAATGAAGACAAATTGAAATCCATCCTATTCAAGGATACTAATTCTAATAAAACGGATGAATGGACCACATATTTCACCAAATACATTCGAGTCGATGAGTGGCAACCAAGATTGTGGAACAATGAAGTCAGGCATTCAGAATGCTATAGTCTTTTTAGGCCTACCAAAGATTACGACCCTTTGGTGAACATATACAAATCTCAAGATATTTATCGCCTCCTGTATTACCTAAACTTGGACAAGGAGACATTGCAAATAATACTAACCCACGCACTGGAAAATGAAATATATTTATCACCTATTTACATTAAAAGAGACAGTACCCTGGAGCAGAACAAAAGGGCCAGTGAACTCCAAGACACTAATACTGAAAATATCAACTCTGAGGCGGAAAGGAGCTCATTGTTATCGAAAGGAAAAGTAGACGAAGAAGGTCAAGGTCAAAGTGTTGACAATGCCGAGGAAAATGAAATTATGCCAACAACCGATGCAACCCTGGAAATTCCAATAAATTTGTCAAACAACTTCCGTCAGAAACATCTGATACAAATCAATCTGAGAAATCTATTAAAACTATATGACAACCATATCCAATCCTTAAGCACTATGGAACAGGAAGACATAAGTCCCTTAGAACTCGAAATTACCGAACCTTTTTCGAGCCTTCTACCGAATTACTGGGAGACACTGGAGCAAGAATACTTAGAAAAAATAAAACTTATGTTCTTTGGGAAAAGGCTACACGAAAAAATCTATCCTTCATTTATGAAGAGCGTTCAAAAACGAATCGAGGTATTCTTTGCTCGTCCTTCTAAGTTACAAATCATAGTCAATAAATTGCAATCCACCGTGTGCAATTTCAAGGAAGATGACATCAAAGATCCTGAGGTGAAAAGTTACCTGTTTTCGAAGTGGTTCGAAACTAAGGAAGAGTTGCATTCGGCTGCAAATGAAAGACATTTAGAGAATGAAGACTTCTGCTACCGCTTGCTGAAAGATTTACCGGAAATGCTTTGCCGTTTGGCAACCATATTTGTCACGGGAATGCAAACCGAAGTCAACAGATGCACTGGAACGATTCGAATGGTGAATTATTATTACTCCGCATTGCTCAAAAAGCCGTCGCCTAAGTTAAGGTTTCCACCCTCCAAAATGCAACCCATAACGACTGAAAGAAATATCGATCAGGAACAGGAACCAGAGATGAAGACCCTATATGAAGTCATAAACAGATATGAAATGATGGAAAAACCTAGGGCCACAAAGACTCCTACATCAAAAAAAGAGCTAAAAAAGCAAAGAAGGGATAGTATAAAAGATGCGGAACCACAAATCGAAGAGATCGAAATTCCAACTCCTGAAGTGAGCAACCGTAATTTAGAAGTCGCTAATCTTAATGAAATCAAGGAGAAAGAGCTGATAGACTACTTTCTTGGTGTAGATGACCCGAAGGGACTCCTGCTCCAAGTCTATATCCAGGACACGCTCTTCGCCCCGTGGAAAAGTCGCAAAGGGGACATTACTCACCCAGTACACGCACTGGCGTCAAAGAGGTGCCGCTTGGCTGTAAGAAGTCTCCAAAAAGTCTACTCCTTGGAGGAAGCTCTCCTAAAGAAATTCGAAGCGAAGATGGAGGCAAAGGACCGCTTCAGAAGCGAAAGAAGCGAGAAGAGGAGGCGTAAGGAAGAGGAAGGGGAAAAGATTAGCCTGCCGTCCGAAGACGAGCTGAGCCTGTCCTCGGAGTCACCACTTTCAGAGAGTGAGACCGAAGCGGAGAGTGGCGAACCCACGACCTTCGAGGAAGGAGACACCGGCGAATCGCCGGATCCTAAGAAGAAAAAGAAGAACAAGATCCCCAAGCAGGCGAAGAAGACGAAGGCGAAGAAGACGAAGAAGTCCAAGGGAGATGGGAAGAAGGCAGTAGCGCTAGACCTCCCGGCGGAGAGGGAGAGGATCAAGAGGGAATGGGAAGACCGGGAGGAGGTGAGGATGGCGGAGGGACCTTGGAGGAGAGTGATGGCGGAATGGAGGCTAGCCGTGGAGGAAGAGTTGAAGAGAGCAACATATAGGGTGGTAGCGCTGCGGGGAGTGGCCTCCGAAGAGGTAGCTACGGCCCACGAGACCGTGTGCGCAGAGATGGCCAAGCGCTCCGAGGAATCCGAAAGACGCCTGAGCAGCGAGCGTAGATGCATCACCCAGGCGATGAAGCGCCTTCTGCGGGTGATCGTGTCGACGAAAAGGAACTGCCCGTACGTGAAGCTCGATTGGAACCAGTGCTCCGTCGACGACAGAAGGATGCTGCTCTCGAGTACCACCGACGACCAAAAGGAATCGCAACCCGTGAAGATGCTATTCCTTTGCACGAGATTCTGCTCGTGCCAGGTGGAGAACCTCAGGAAATCCTGCACCTTCCTCGGCCCCAGTGGCTTCGTGGAGAGCAACAAGTTCACCTCGTTCCTTTGGGATTCGCGAATAATGCTGAAATGCCATCAGGAACGTCACTCGATACCAAAGCTCTGGCAGAAACTCACATGGGACGAGCTCCAAGAAATAATCTGCGACTGCTTCGGCAGAAGCGGTTGGGTTAACTGGAGGAACTTCATAGTGCAGGCGTTAGAGTTGCCGTTCCCCACCCAAAGACAACTGATCGACGCCATGAACCAATGCAAATATTACGACACCTCGAACAAAGGCACCATCTCATACAAAGACTACAGCAAGATATCTTTCTGGTACGAGTGCATACCGGAAATAGTAGAGCGCAAAGCCGTGGTCCGACATATGCGTATCATGAAGTCCATGCAAGAGCTAGATATAAACCCAGACAAGTTAGATGAGTTGAAGCTGAATCGGCTGTCCCGATTACAGAGATTGGCAAAGATTAAATACCCGATACCTGATAAGGGGGAATCATCCGAACATCCGCAGCAAGCGTCGGCCTTTTGGCTTCCGGTGACCACCAAAAACCATCCGATGGAGAAGAAAATCGGTGTCCTGGTGATGAAAACCATCTCGGAGGAGATGAGCTTGAGCCAAATGGAAAAGTACGGAAACAGAAAAACGAGTGCGGCACGGCCGAGTGTCGCATCTAGAGCGCCCTCTCGACAGTCCTTCACCCTAAGAGGGCAAAGCGGCAGTGTCAGCAAGAGCGACATCGCGAGGACGGCCGAAGAGGAGGGCGTGGAGCAGTTGATGGGGGTGGGAAAAAAAGAGACGGCCAGCCTCCCCCTGTCCCTGCCGTACAAAATACTATTGACGCACGCCCGCGGTGGCAGGAGGAAAGTGAAAGAGATAATCAAAAGATGGGTGTTCGAGAAGAACAGGAAGCGATGCGCCACTTGGGTGCTGAACAATATCCTCAAAGAGGTCATACTCTCCGAAAAGAATGACATGTATGAATGGGCGATCATGAACTTCGGCGTGTTCCTTGGAAACTCCTTCTTCAAGCTCAACAAGAAGATATTCGAATTCCCTGCCGACAAGGCATGCGAAATCTTGATGAGGAGACCCCCGAGGTATAAATTACTAATTCGGCAACACAAGGACATTCCCATTATCAGGTCATTCGACTGGTCCAAAGAATGGTACCCCGCCCTCGTGCAGAACATGCCAATCAAACCCACGCTGAGAAGTATGAAAACTCACTACTCGTACAGCGACGAACGAAAGGGGAGCGAGTCGGCTATACTTTCGGAAGATATAGAGAAATATCAACACCTCACAGAACCTTGGTGGAAGGAAAAAGTGGTAATTGATACGATGAATACGAGTAATACCAAACCACCAGAGGTATTTATCGACAACGATAAATTAGAAAAAATCTTCGAGTGGGAGAAGTATCGGAAAAGCCAATATATTTATGACGAACAAGCAGAAGAATATATAACAGAATCAGAGAGGGCTGGAGGAGTGGATAGTAAAATGTTCCCTGAAACTTCTTATGCACTCTTACGAATACAATTAGCCAAACTTCTGCTATATAAAACTTTCTCTGCTGAAAACGGCGAGTTGAGTTATTTCGATATGCTCTTCGCTTTCTGTAAGGACCGGAATCCCTTGGAAGGTCTCCGGAAGGCTCTGGCACTACACACGGGAAAAATCATAATTGACAAAGCATGTAGGAGTAACGACAATATGACTGAACAGCGTGCGCCATCCTCTAAAAGGGCGCGCTCCTTCGCAGAAATAAATGGCGGTGACAAAAGTAATTATCAACAGACGAACTATGTAATGCCCTCTCGAAAAACGTACCCAGATATTAAGAATCCGAACACCACGCGTCACGTTATGCGTTCAATACGAGAATCAGCGCTAACCGCCACGGGAATCGATGAAGATGATGGCTCCCATAGACCATTCCCTGAACATACACAGGAAATATCAACGAAAGAGGATGCAATTAGTGCAGTTCATCATTTCGACTTCAATGATTCAAAAGAAACGCACAAGAGGCAAGAAGAACGCGAAAACTCAACGCGAAAGTCACGAACTTCCGAGCACAAAATCAGTGCGTACACTCCAGTGGAAGACAATTCTGCTTCAGAGGAAAAAGGAAAATGTCGCAGATACGAGAAATTTCGAGAAAATCTGAAAACAGAAGGAAAAATGTTACTATCCAGATCAACTATTATACTGGAACGCAAACCGGAAACAACGAAACTGCAGTCACTCGAAAAGGTGCAGGAAGGAAAACACGTAGCAAAGAAAAGGATTGTAAACTGCCCTTATGCGAAGCGAATCAGAAAGTCCTACAGCACCGGGACGTTATTTTTACCGGAGAACAGCAGGACTACGTCGCCGAAAAAGTACCTTTCGAGTAACAGATCTCAGGTTGTGGAGGGTCCTAAAACAATCTCAAATTTAAAAGGGTTTTCCGAATCCGAAATACCCTCAAGAGGAAGCAAAAACCGAAAATCGACAGGTTCGCTGGATATATGTTCCTTCTGCGACTTCGGGCACACTCGAGATGTAAAGAAATCTTCCGAAGTTGACAGTCCCTATGAATGCTACCAGGAGACATCCTCGAATACAGAGTGCACCACACTGGAACGAAAACCGGCTACAACGACGCTCATGCCGAAGTTAAGGGATGAACTGACGAGCAGTGACCTGGATCAGCACACGACCCTGGAGATGAAGAATAAGTGTTACAAACAAGAGACTCAGACGCAACTCCGGCCACCGTTACCGAGAACTTCAGCCAAAACATGCGTACACAGGGAGAAACACCGCGAGGTACAATATTTACCACCACGCTTGGAATTGGGGGAAATTTCCACTACTCCCTGCCAAAGGTGTACCAGACCACGAAAAGATTCGGACGACACAGGAACCTGGGTGCCCTTAAAACGAAAGCGGGGGCAACATTCAATGGAATTACACGTCTCACAGATTCCACTGGAGAGCGACTCAAGTACAAGCATAGGGGATCCCGAACTTGAAGAAGAAAAACCTAAATATCCGAGTCAGCATATCGTCCTGGAACGCAAGTCTTCCCTGTCCTCCATCGGAGGAATGGAGTCCTCCATGCCACTTTCCAAGAGACGAAAAGAGACTCCACTCGTTCGAAAACCCGGGGAGCTTTCTATGAACGTAATAACCCCCGAAAAACATCCGGCGGCAACCACGGGCGGTTTCACTCGTTTCCAAAAAAACGAATCAATCAAAAGGGTATTTAATCTGAGGTCCTCTGTCATAATGTTCGTCAGGAAACCCTTAGACGGAGGTTTGATCCCAAAATATGCCAGAAGATTCAGTAACGATGACGTTAATCAGGCAGCGGACATTAAGCAAATCACGACCTCCGACGACAGAAACAAAATCCGCAGGCAAGAAATTCCGCTGGACCGAAAAAGGAGTATGCAACACATCCATGACTCAAACGAAATTCGATTTATCCCTGACGATCGAAAGGAGATTCCGTTGGAGCGAAAACCCTCTCTGATGACCATAGATGCTGAAATGGGCCCTTCGGATCGGAGTGAGACGTATGGGACTCGTGTGATCACCGCGAACAGAGCCAAGTTATCAAACACGGCGAGCAAATACATCCAGGGAAGAACGGTGGACGGCGCGATTAGAAGGCACATGAGTGATTGCGTCAAGAAGGATACCGCGGTAAATAGCCCGATGGGGATAAATCGAACTACCATCAGGCAGCAACCAACAGAAAATCTCGCGATTCCGACTATCACTTCGACGTCCCCGGGAAGCGAAGAACGCCCAATGCCCGGAAGGACTTCTTACACCGCCTCCACGTCCCCAACCTTCGAACTGCGCACGCCGCCGTCGCCCTGGAGGGTGTTCTTTCCAGAAAACCGATCGACGCAAGAGGAGTCAGATCCCTTCTTGGAAGAGCTGCCACCCCAGAAGGTGAAGGTCAAGCTCGTTTTACGAAACTGTCTTCCAGAAGACTCTTACCCAAAGACGCTTCTCAGAGTGAAATTATACCGAGAGCCCGGGACAACAAGACCGGAACACATAATCATCAAGAACCAGAACGATACTCACGTCCTCTGGTACGGGACGCTGAAACTCTGCGACTCGTGCAGTGTCCAAGAAGAAACGCAGTTTCCAATGAAAATATATGTGCCGAAGGCATACGAACGAAAGACGGAGGGGAGCCAAGGGAAGTTCGCCGAAGACCACAGTGGTGATACGTGGGGCCGAGGGTGTGAAGACACGGAAGATGCCCAGAGCCCTCCCACTTCCGAACCCCAAACCAACGGCATCGAAATAATCCCTCGGCAGGAGCCAGTGGATACGTCGTCCATGAAAGTCCTCGCTCTGGTGGAGAAATTGAGCGGCAAGGAGAGAAGGAAGCCCTGCGCGACTTGCTCCATCGGAAAGATGAGCGAAATTCCCAGAGGTCGAGTGCTCCAGGTCATAAAGAATACCATTTCCTTCATGTATCCTAAAAGCGAGCTGAACGAAAGTAGCCAATCAAAGATTGGAGCATACAACAGGAAGATTGACGAAATCTTGGGAGATCCACCTCAACACCGGGAGTATCTGAGGGAGAAAATCGATTTCCAGGGCCTCGGTGCGTACAAAATACTCAAGACATTTCACGAGCAACGAGCCTTTGAGTACTTCAGGCTAGGCCACCGGGTCAGTAAAGTTGCGATCGTGAGAGCAAGAGTGGAGAAGGCATATTCTGAAGCACCTTCCAAGGTTGTCATTCCATCCCCAAGCATCCCTAATATTTTTGGTGAATGATCAAGTTCAGTACATTCGTTCATTGTACCCGGATGATGTCGACTAATGAAAGGCAGCATTTTTACAAGAAATTGGCCCATGGCAGCAATGATTAAAAGATTTTTAATACGTGTGTCTGCTTCTGTTTAAGTTAGGAGTTTGGATATCTATGAATAATGTAATTTTTTGCTTTTCCAAGCGAATGAAAGAGATGAATAAACGGTGCTGCAGCAAAGGTTAAACTATATAATTCAAATGCTGTAATATGGAATTAACAATAAACGCCAAGGACTATTGTATTGTATTTGATGAAACTTTAAAAATTGTTAACACAATAATTTCAATCAAGTTATACAAATAGTCCTTTTCCTTTAGTGGAAAATTCCTCGAAGGAACTTCAGTAAATAATTTAGTCATTGACTCTATACACCCATTTGATTTTCAAAAAAGGCAACCTGGGGTATCTCCGAAGAGAAGAGGTAAATATGTTTTATCGTAAGCCTTTTTTATATTTGACCCTTTTACAGGGCTGGAAAAACAGGCCAAAGAAGAATATTCTTTGAAACATGGTACAGGAGGAGAATGCTGAAAGTGGACGAACAAATTTAGAAACGAGGAAGTGTACAGATGGGAGAAGAAAGGTAAGTCAATATGGAGTGCTATAAAGAATAGAAGAATAAGGTGGCCCTGAGACATAATGGGTTCGTGACGAATATAATATGTAGAAGGTAGAATAAGAAGGGAAGGCCCCGCGGGGAAGACCGAAGGACATATATACGGCAAATAATGATACTATAACCATAGAGTCTACAACTCATTTCGGTTTATACTTACATTACTGTGGGTGAATAATTGACTACGACATAGGCAATGAAACTCATAATTACTCAGTAAGAAAACGCCCTAGCTCGAGAAAAATTTGATTCACACATTGTACCCAAAACTCGTCACCATTTACTTCATATAACAAAAGATACAAAATTATCAGTTGGATACTTAAGTATATGGGATTTAAAGAAATTATGGCTGAAGCCATATGCAATTGTCTCATAGGAAATTAGCAAATAGGGAGTTGAACCATGCAACAACGACATTGCAGACTGAATGTAGACCTACGATCTTTACTGGTTATTTTGTATTAATTGCTTGGAAAGAAAATGTAAAAGAAATAAGGAAAACATGCTGATTAAAAAATATATGGCACATAATTAATCTTCTTATGGAAGGGAAGAGCAGATAGATGTTCAGTTACTACCTGTACGAGTCATCAGACAACCCGTATAACTACGCTCATGCATACACAAACACTGGATTAGAAAATGCCTTCAACGAGACTATTTTCTCAAGTAAATTCTGACAAAATCTCAGGAGCACAAATAAGTCAAATAGTTTTATTTTTAAAAGAGACACACGGCATTGAGAAGAACTAAAATGACTACAATGGGTAATGTGCACGGAGGTTCGCTACATGAGCTGCCACCTAGTGGTCGATAATTGTACTACAACGGCGATTCTCAATTTAAGCCGCCCAAATGACCTTATTTTGACGTTTTAAAAGTGATAGACCATTCAATGGATGCGTTCAGATAGCACCACAACTATAAAAGAACCTTTTCAGTAAAAAAAAAAAGAAAAATCCATTTTCCAAATTGTATTTCATAATTCATGATTGAAATTTTACCAAGTTAGGGCGAGCAGGAAACCAAATACCGGCCGCGCCTTTAATTCCACAAACACACACAAATCAAGTACCATAAGGATGGAAAAGAGAAAAAAGAACGCAAATATCTTTGAAAGACTTACCTATTTCACTACATAGGGGACGGAAAAAATACAAAAATGTATTGATTTGTGAACAATTTTCAGAGAAATTGAACGAAAAAGTAAGATTCTACACTAAAAACAATAATCATTAATATAATTTCAAAATAAAATTTCAGTTATAAATATTAAAAATCAACAATTTATAGTCTTAAAGATCAAGTACTTGAATTATTAAAGACTCTAATGAATAAAATGTAGTAAATAACTACATATAATAAAAAATAGACATTTCAGAAATGGATAGCAAAAACAAAAGTACAAACTCAAAATTTGTGAGAAAAATGGAAGCAGTTTTTTTTACATTTCATACTTTATTACATATTTTCGTCGAATGACGGTTCCTGTGTATATGAATGTGTGTGTGTGTGCATACTTTTATTTATTTGGTGCATTTCCAACTTCCTTGTCACATTTAGTGTCCTTTTGTGTTTTGCGGTCCCAGTTCCTATAATGCGTGGGTTCTTAAGATTTCTTTTTTGTCAAGTTGAGGTCCCCTTACAAATACCAAAATACCTATATAAATTCCAGTTAAATGGCACCGCTTCCAAAAATAGACAGCGCGGTGCCAGCTTTAGTAAGTCACCGTGCACGCAATACCAGCAACCACGCATGAAGTAAGCATAACTTCTTAGCAGGCCAGTATCATAATCTTATTTTATTATCAATAAAAGATAAATATACAATGAAAATTGTTTAACGCCATGAAAGTTGGAAATTTCTTTCATCATAATATCACGAAAAGAGATAATAACATAATCCACTAACGTCCACCTCTCTCCGGTAGCATCATCCCTAAGGATAATGTCAAAATGAAATGGTATAATCCTTTGGCCATTGGTATACTGGTTTAAGATTTGTAGCAATATAGATGTTATTTCAATTTAAGAAATCGTATGCGTTGCGTTAGCGTGATCCAGGGGGAGATCTATGACCAAAAATGTCCGAACAAAAAACAGCTGTAAGTAGTGACCATTGTTAAGACAAAACACTAAAGAACACGTCACTATTAGTCTCTAAGAAAAGATTTACACATTAAGGAAATGGTTTTACAATTTAATGGAATGGAATTATGGCATACCAAGCACAATTAGCAGACACTAAGAATACGATATATTTAGGAACAGTTGTGCATTGCGACGAAAGAGAAGCAATACATACGGGCCAAATATGTCACGTACACAATCTAAGTGGAAAAAGATTATGATTGCTTAAGAAACTCATAGAGTAAAGTTGCACAAATTATGAAACCTTTTTTAAAATATAACCATAGAGTAATATACCTTACTCTCTGATAGAACAGATAGCTGAATGAGGGATTTTATTCACATCTCTACTATAAAAATAAACGAAAGCATTTTGCTATTGAAATAAAAATTGTACCATAGGAGCCCCTGGCATCTGTATACATGAAATGTTGAGAAATATTCCAGCTTCCATGCATAAATATTATCAATATTTTTCTAAAGGATTAAACATCACCAACAAATATAACTTGGAATAATAATACGAAAAATTAATTAATTTAGAACGAACGGGCCGACGAAGGTTATTTTCACATCATTTAAGTCATACGAAAATCGTTGATGTTAAAATATTTACAAGTGACCCACGGTGTATCAATATATTCCGGGGGGCTATCGAGATACTAGTCTAATTATACGATCAAATGTAATTTTTGTCGCCGTTCATTGCCAAACGCCCATTTATTCTTCAAGTTTTTTCCATTCACGATATCGAATATATGAATAGACGTCATCAGCAAATTTTTAAAAAATCAAGATTCGACGGAACGCATTAAGACCTATCCGATTTTATTCATTAAGATCGTCTCCAATCACTAGGACTCACGACGACTTCGGTATTCCACTTCTGGATTGCAATCTCCCCAGTTGAAACGGATATTTATTAAGCTGCGTCTCAAAATATACGGTTATGAGTGATATACCTTAAAACAAGAAACAACCCAATCCGATGCCTCACTACTCACAAGCATGCCGCGATTCCAATCTATGGGCGCGTGTTATGAACACCACACGTTTGACAAGAATCTTTTTTCCCAAGGAAGAGAATATCTCTCGCTTAGCCTGAACGGAGGGTCTTCCTTTGATCTCCTTCCGGTAGTGAATTTTCTTTATTCCTATTGGTGTTTCCGGAAGTTTGCGTACATATGAAAGATGGAACTTTACAATGGGAATCTCTTTCTTCGTGGGAGACTGGGAATGTTGTAAAACAGACATGGGATGAGCTATTTCACCTGACATGCGATGTGAAAACAAGAGGAGAGGTACCAATGTACTACAAAATGAAAAAAAATCCCTATACCAAAAAAGATTAGGGTAGACAAATGCAAAGACTTCAAAGATTGAGGAAAGATCAACATATGTGAAAGAATTGAGAGGAAATCAGAAAAATCTTTAAACAATGACCAGTTTTGAATTTGAAGAATTAGTAAAACAAGGGAAGCAACATTTATACTTAGACTTTTGGAAAATAGGTTATCGAAAGACCAACCATCATTTGAGTACTTGGAAAAAGCTTTTGAAAATGTGAAGAGGAACACCATGCTACATATCCTAAAGGATATCAGAATGAACTGTAGAAGAGTAAGAGAGAAAGGAGTAAAACAGAAATTCTCACTTTCGCCATTGATCTTCAGTGTTTACATAAAGAAGGCAATTAAATAGACTACAGAGAAGATAAAAGGGGGTGTAAGGATCTGAGGCAAAGTGCAATTTTCATATAACATTGCAATAATGGTTTCTCCCACGTATTTCAACAAACGTGGTAGTGCCACTGAATATTCAAGAAATTCTGCGAGTGTCATTTCTTTGTGTTTCTGTGTTTATTTTTTCTATCAACTACTAGTTGAAACATATTCTTGGAGTCTCTTCTGAGCTTCAACTCCTTCCCATTCCCTTCCCTTCCCATTCCCTTCCCTTCCCATTCACATATACCTTTTCTCCCAGTCTGAAAAGCCTGATATTAGTGCTCAACAGACTTGAAAGGACATAACTACTCACATTTATTTTAATTAACTATGGTCACTCACTATTAGGGATTGAACGGTAAGAAAATAGAAATAAGAGTGATGTTCAATTTGAGGATGATCAACTCATCTATCCCTTTCAGTATATTACCATTTTTATGCCTCAAAGAATTATCACTTTTCTCAATTCACTTAGTCAGTTTTTACTGGGGCCAGTTCCTTTCCCTGTGCCACCTGTGGTTTCCCACGAAGATGTGGTATCCCAAAAATCACTCAGCTTGGGTTTAGCTGGAGGTGTCAGGAGTCGTCACCGGGTCTCGAACCCAGGTCCCCCAGTCAGTAGCCAAGCACTCTACCCACTGGGTTACCACGACCTCTTTATTGAAAGATCTGAATTACAAAACCTTACATGAAATATTTGGATAAAAGAACTCTAAGCAAAGCTAAATAAAAGATTGGTGAACATTTTAATAGTACAATATTCAACTGGAATGTTGGTTTCTTAGGTGAGGGTAGAACTCACCTATTACTAAGCCCAATGGTATGTGAAAATTCATAATTCAGAGAGGGGGTCCAGTTCCTTCCCATCCTGTGGTTTCCCAGCAAATCAGACAGCTTAGGCTTAGATGAAAGTGTCCAGAGACATCACTAATACATGAAACCCTGTTCAGGAGCTACCCAATGGGCTACCATGACCTCTTAATAGTGTAGATAGCATTCTGTTTTTCTAAAATTGAAAGTGATCGGAGGCTCTTGGGATTTATTACTAGAGAACTTGACAAAAAACTTTGATAAAAATTATGACAACTGTAATTTTAGATGGAGATGGTATAGTGTAGTAAAATCTCTATAGTCAGTTAAATTGGAGGAAAGGTTATTGGAAAGGTGGAGGTATATTAACCCCTTGCGTTGAAATGACGAGTCTAGCTCGTCATTTCAGCGCAAGGGGTTAATAAAAAGCAAAGTATA
>WURS02302617.1:0-18482 GCA_011762765.2 Rhinocypha anisoptera
GACCTTGTAGTCGAAACCCGGGTCATCGCAATAAACTGTTTTTATGTGGAATTACCAAGTGTTTTGCTTTTCATTCAGTCTAAACCCATGTCATGGTATTGTGGGCAGATGGTCTAAACATTATTATGGGTGTGGACACTCATAGAAATGCCTGTAGACGGCATAATGGTTAGAGATAGATGTTAGCACATTGTTATTAATTGTAGCAGATTCCAGGGAGTGAACTACGACCACATAGTTATGTGGGGTTATGCAAATTTCAATAAGATAAAAAGTGCAATATTATAGAAATGAAATGTCAAAGGTCTGAAAGCTCTGACTATAACTAAAAGGAAAAAATAACAGGTGTCAGTTGATAGAGTTCTAAATGAGAGGGCTAGACTGGTGGTACCAAGCTTGCCAGCTAACCCAAAGGTCACAGGTTCAAGTCCTACGCAGGGCATGGGTGTTGTTTGTCCAAGATGGTATTGTTTTTGATTTGAAGAGGTGCAAAATGACCAAGGCCCTTGAAGCACCCTATAAATAAAAATACTACTACCACTCTAAATCAGAGTAACCGAAATAGAACAGTGGAAAAGGGAAGTTCTTACAAGTGGGCAAGAGCTGCAGAAAAAGTACCAGAAATCATAAAGGAAAAGACAATCAATTAATTAGGAAGCTGGCTGAAAGAAGGTAATGAAAATATGTCAGTATGAATGGTGGTGAGAGAAAGAAGTAGTAGGAGGAAAGAGATTGATAAGGGACAGAAAGAGCAATGTGAGTAATTGTAAACATTCAGAGATAGGAAGAAATGAACAAAAAGAACACAGGGAATTCCAAGCATTGCTAGAAAACAGAAAGGAAAGCATAATCCCTGCCATCCGAGAATAGTCAGAACAGGCAGTAAAAGAACAAGAAAAAAATCAGGTGAGATTGAAGAAATATGTCATATTTCCTCTTCCCTAGTATATTAAAAAGAATATGCCTGTACAATGAAAGAAAGGAAATATAAAGTGGATATAAATAAATTAGTTACAGGTATAAAATATAGCCATATGGAAATGGCACTAATCTTGATGGAAAAAATAATATAATGGGAGTAGATAATGTATCTGCAGAATCACTTATGGGTGTTGCAAAGATGGGAAGTGTTTTTATATACATTGATTTTGGCCAGAATATATGATTAGTTTGATATCAATTATGACCCCAAAGAAAGAGAAAGTAGCAGTACTTGGAAAGTAGTGATAATAGTACAGTGGTACCTTGGTTAATGATGGCCTTAGTTAACAAGTTTCTTTGATCAGAAAATGTCTTGGGTAATGACACAGGCTTTGGCTCTTTGATTGGTCATGGATTTCAATGAAACATGACCCTCTGATCAGGAAAACACCCAATTATAGGTATATACAGCCAATAGTTTGCAGAATATCTCATTTAAATTTTGTAAGATATTCATGCCTGCAAAGCTGCGAAGAGCTCCTTTTTTCCGGCTCAGAAAAATTTTAATTTTCCACCTGATGATGGAATATTATACACATGTGTATATATCACTGGTGGATAGTAATTTTATATTTTACTTATTTATTTACAGGCTGGTACCATTTTGGTCCGAATATGGTGCGGTATTTTCTTCACCATTATCTAACTTTGACACTCATATTTGATATGCATTACGGTAGTAAGGAGGAGCTGGAAAGAATTAATCTATTACCATTATTGTACTAATGGGAAATCGTGCCTTGGATAACAATGGTTTTGGTTAATGATGATGATCATGAAACATACCTGTATCAAGATTAGTTCAGCATTAAGACAAGCAGAGGGACATTTGTGGTTATGAGAACATAACCTCTATATAACACAGGCCACACAAGTAATGGTAGCAGAAGGAGAATCTGAATGTGAAATGTTATGTAGAGGTGCAAGATTTGTCCTATTATTTTTAATGTGTATTCAAAAGAAGTGATCAAATTAGCATGGGAAGATCATGAAACAGAGATTATCATTGGAAAACTCTTATATGGCATTGTGTGGCTCTGAAACTCGATATTTTAGGGATGAGGATGAGTATAGTAGCTTTTGAGATGTGGGCATGGTATAGGAAGGAGAAGGTAAAATGGGCAGAGAGAAAAACCTATGAAGAAATGTTAGGCATGGTACAGGAGGAGAGCCAGCTGTTAAGGGAAGTCTGAAGATGGCAGAGCAAGAGGATCAAAGATATAATTAGAGGCAAGGAGTTCTTTAAGACTGTGACATAGAATGAGTTGAGTAAGTGAAACTGATCTATGAAAATACAATTTATATAGATAGATATGATATGGATAGGAATGCATGTTATATTTTAGGAACAGCGGACTAGACTTATCTTTATAAATATGGAATACTTCAGATTGTAACCAATCTTTGGATTGATGTACTGATTATGATGAGTATACTTTTACTCATATATACATTGCCATACTCATATATAATTTATTTGTTGTTGACAAAATTTCATTTATTTGTTATAATGCAGGTACTCTGTGGTAATGGATTGGAGTGGGTCTCCTCCTCTGGGAACAATATCCCTGCAGGTGCTGTCCCTGGAGGGTTCAGCAAAGGTGAGGTGCTGTACATCGGCAGGGCACCTCACATGGGAACATTACCAATAGGAAGAGTAAGTATTCATGCACAATCACAATTACTGAATTAATTCATTTGATGCTCTTTCAAAAATCATGGCTATGTTATAAGTTAAGAATAATAAATCAGAACTACACAATATCCAGAAGGATGATAAGTGTAATTTGTTATCAAGGTTAGTGAACATAATCAAATCTGCATATACAATTCAACCCATCAAGTTGTATATTGTGGAGAAGTACCAAATGGTAATGAATGGTAATTTGAAGAGTTTTTAGAGGTATGAATAGAATCTAGAACTTTCAAAAAGTTAGGTGCATTTTTGGTGGAAATAAGCGTTCTTAACTAAGTTACTCTGGGCATCTCTCTCTCTCTTCATTTATAATTATATCCCTGTTTTCTTCACAGGTACGGAAAGATGATTCATAATCTTCACTAGATAATTAGGCATTTATGCATTTTTCTAATTCATTATAGAATTTTTCCCAGCTCCTATGTAGTCTTTAGTCATGATCTAAAATCATCATTGCATTACCATTTCTTAAGCAGTTGTTGTTTTTAAAAGGGGGCTGATGTACATCAAACCTTCCCAATCTAATGAGTGATGTGAAATTTTACCTTTCACCAGATCCTATTAACTGATTGGATATTCTAAATTGGGTCCCATATTGACTGGCAATTATAGTTATAACTTAATCAGACCAATCACTTCTAGCTCATTTCCACTGAGAATATACAGAGGTCACTATGTGGTTAATTTCTTTAAAAAATATATTACAGAGAAGTATTATAATTTAGCTCAACTGTCATTCATTACTCCATTTTAAAATGGTATGTATATTAATTCTTCAATAATAAGAGTTGTTAGTAATAGTTATATGTACAACAATTTCAATATAATTCACTGAGGAGGTCTTCACGTGATGGAATAACATAATGACGCTAAATATAGTAGTTAACTCATTTTATTTTATAAAAAAATATAAATATGATCGGTTTTGACGATATTTGTTGAAACTGGTGATGTTTACAGTTTTTTCTCTGGAATAGAATCTAAGTTAACAACTATATTTTGTGTCGGTCTTAATATATTTATTTGCAATGCATGCTCTATATCCAGTATAATATTATTCTCACTTAATCTTTAAATATTTTCATTGGGAATTAGTTTTTCTTTGAATTATATTTCCTGGTAGAGCAAATACTTTGGGTCATAGTCTCAGTTGGGGGTTAATGTTTCATTGGACATTTCTGTGGGGATGTAATTGTGGTTTTCTCAGAAAAACTTTTCCTCAATGAGAAATGCTTCATATCATCTTCATGCTGGCTTTCCCTCAGTTCTTTAAGTACATTCTCCCAAGTATGTTCACTAGCCGCTGGCATGTTCATACTAGAATTTTCTGTATAAGATCTAAGTTAATGTTGATGATAGAATTTCTTTTAATAATTGCATATGCACAGCAAATCACAGATATTCATTTCTTACATTATATTTGTAGAATTTGAAATATAAATTGAGACGGAACATGCTGTGCAACCAAGGGTGAAGTTACCAATGCCCTTTTTTGGAGAAAGGTCTCGTACACTGCTGAGAAAGGTCTAAGAGGGGAAAATTTTATACCTGGGAACTTACTTGCTTCAGCCTTTCCTGAAAATGAGCTCTGTACAGGGGGTGAAAATTTCTCTTCACACTCTCGTGTGTTGGGATTGTATTCAGTGTAATACTTTGGCACAAAAGGGTTAATAGGCCATTTAGACGAAAACCTCAGTTGAGTCTCATATGGCAGTGCTTTCTGAAATTGGTTCAAGAAATTATCAAAATCTGGAAAATATTTCCCTAAAACATCCCACAAATCAGTCTATATTGACCACAAAAATTAAATAAATTCACATACAGAAAGAGTTTAAGAATCTCAGGAAAAATGAGCTAGAAAAAATCATTCCTTCAAAGGATAATCAGTCTCCAACCTTAATGTCAGTTTTGGCAGATGAGGGGTAAGGCTCATTTAGCACTAAACCCAGTAGTGTATGAAAATTCATACTCTCCTGGGGCAGGGGAGCCAGTGCCTTTCCCTGTGCCACTTGCCCTTACCCAGGAAGATATGGCACCCAGAAAATTCTGGAGGCACTAGCAGGACTTGAACTTAGGCCATTCATTAAGTAGCCCAGCACTCTATCCAATGGTCTATCATGCTTCTATCCAAAAAACAATATGCTCTTAGAGTTTATTTTTTGTCAAAGTTATACTTTTCTAATTGTATAAGATGCCTTCAGTTTTACCAGTTAATATTAGGTATGTTCAGCACTAATGCAGTGCTGCCAACAAGTATTAACATGCTGTTCAACAGACATTTTTGAGTGAGCCTCACCATATCACTGCATAAGTGTAGTAGTCAGTGATGTAAGTGATCAAAAGTTAGTCTGGTTGACAATATCCTGTAGCTACCATCCAAAAACATTATCTATATCTATGTCATTTAACAGTGAAGATTTATTCTGTATGATAAGAGGATTTTCGGAACCGATTAAAAATTAATTCAATATTTGTGCACAAAGCACTAATTAGAATACCTTTATAGGCATAGATTATAGCACTTTTTATATCATTTAAATGTATAATACAACATAACAGAAGTTGGTTGACATGAAATCATAACTTTTGTCAATTAAGTTGTCTACTGAAGCATCTATATCACAATATGGACTCAAAATATTAATCAGCAAAACTAAAGATCCCAAAGGCATTGTCATAGCACCTAATTCATAATGGCATACCTTCACAAAACTATATGTTATTATGTCTTTACAGGTCCAGCCAAGTCATGGAGTTTGCTATGTATCTTACGGTGGAAGTGAATTCAGCTATCCTGATTATGAAATTCTAGTGCACAAATCCACTTAAAAAGTACTTAAAGAAAAGCCTCTTTGAATCCTCCTCTTTGATTGGATCCAATGAATTCAATCAGACTGGAGAAGAATTACACAATTTAGGTTGTATATGTAAATTTATCAGATTGTTATGAGACAAGATGAAGATGCATTTTATAAGTGCTTTATCTATCTAATCAATAAGTGCAGCAGTTGATGTTGCACAATAATACAGTGGCTTTTGGTTCACAGTGTCTATTAGATTGAATGATTAACTCTTTAATACATTCAGTAACTGAAAGATACTTTCCATCTACTCATGTTGTGTTAATCAGTTCAATTCAAATCACTAATGTGGGCTAACATGCTGAGATTTTTGTATTGATCATTTGGTAGAGAAGTCATCAACTGTAACCATTGTGTGAAGTAGGTTTTTGCACCTAAATTTAGCAATGCACACAGATGTCTTCATATGAGAGCTACACAACATAGATGATAGCCAAATGTTCCATACCATTCAGGAGTTCTCCTATTGGCTGTGTTTTATTAAATCTCATTTACTGTTCCATATACATAAAAATTCATTTAATATAAATGTTTTGACAATAAACACTCTAGCAAAAATTTTTCTATAGAGATACCCTGTCAGATACATTTATACACTTTGGAAAGCTTTGGTAATTTCCCTATAATAGTCGAGATGTAGTAATACTCAGGTTTGTTGTATTCATAATTGTGATAACCACTGTAAAAGTAAGAACAAAGATTATAATTTTAGTTTAAATTATACCATATAGTGTTTATATGTAAGTAAATGTATATATGTATAAATAAATATGAATGAACTTGACAGCATATTCAATTCAATAAACCTAGGTGTCATTTAAATGACATAATCTGGATGGGACTCAGTTATTGTATTACAGTTCCTTTATTCGTAACAAGAATAGTGGAATCATGGAAAATTATTGCAAACATAAGCAATTCTACAGGTGTTGAAAAAATTGCTTCCCTTCATAACTCTTAGCTGAATCATTCTTACTTCAATGTAATGGAGTGATCTAGGGATGTTTTTGATTCTACTTAAATCTAAGCAAAAGCTCTCCCTGTAGACTCAACCTTAATGAGGTGCAAGGCCTTGCAGGATCAGATTATCCCTAGAATTATACTATCAATATAATATTTTATAATAATAATTTATGCTCAATGCATCTGTAGTACATCCAAAGAGATCTAAGGGCTGGAGTAACACAAAAAATAATCCTAAGAGTATCTGCTCCTCAGTAAATATGCTACCGGGGAAGATGACAATAAAAAACCTAATAACAACTAGTAAAAAACTAAATTTCATAAAATGTTATTAGAAGTTTTTTTTATTATTTTTTAATGAAATTCTGTGAAATTGATATTTTTTACCAGTAATACTCCCTGTGAATTCATAAGATTGATATGGAAACATAAGAAACTACCTAAATTTTTTCCCAAGATACTGATGAACCTCAATGATTCATATAATAGTATAATTCTTAAGGACATCACTTTACTCAACCTCTCATGACTCAAGTTAAAAGCATATTGTTCTCAATTAAGAAGTAGTTGTCTTGCATAGTGGATTCAAAGTTGTTCAGGGGTGTGTTGAACACCAGTGTGTGGTTTTGGTATGAATTTCACATGATAAGTTCATGACTCACCCCTTCAGTGGTCACTAGGTGCAATGAGGTTTCTGTACTCGGCTAATTCTCCCCCTCTCACCAACTCTCTGATGTCATACCCACTACCATGACCTTCCTTTCCCCACACTCCTCAACTGCCAACACCTTCCCTGTATCCTTCCCATTCACAAACTATGTATAAGATATAATATTCCTTTATGTACACCTGATGATGATGCTATGCATTGAAACTTGGGTTGTGAATGTTTTAATCAGAAATACAGTTTTTTCAGTCTGTGATTAACTTAGTTGTAAACCTGGAATACATGCCAAATGGTAGTCATGAGGAGGAGGAAGCAGAGTATCAGCTTGAGTAAGTGATTGAAAACATCTAACAGAATAATGAGAATTAGAATGACAAGTGTGAGAGATGGGATTAAAGTCTGACAATAAACCATACATATAAAGAAATGACCATGGGGAAAACAGTGGTTTTGTAGGATAAGTCATTTAGTAATAATGACCTGATTATTCAAACACCTCAAGACACAAAGGTACACATGGAAAACACTGGGCGATAATCAGATTATATAATTTCTTAACATAGATATTTAAATTTTCACACAAATTTCAACAGGTTTCCAAGAAAAAAATATACTCAGACCATAATTGAGTGTTAATGAGGTATTATCTAAAGATGAAAAACGTATGAGATAATAGAACATAGAACGAAGCTTTGACAGGAGCAAAAGAGAAAGGTTATGAGAAATCTGTAGATAAACTCCCATATGAGGATGGTAGAAAGTGGAAATATATGGGAATGTTCTTACAGAAAGGATACCTTAAGCTATGTAAAATGTATTAATCCTTGACAGACCCCAGCGACTTTATACTTTCTGTGTCCAAAGTATACTTCATAGTTCAATCTATATATATATTTTTTTTCTATCAATCAATCCTATATCTTTGCATATTGATTTCTTTTCATTGCCCCTACGAAAAAGTTTGAACCATACTATTCTCAATTAAGCACTAGTAGCCGTGTATAGTGAATTCAAAGTTGTTCAGGAGAAAGCGGTTACGGAAAGCCTCAGGCAGCTCTTTTCCGGAGCTTCGAGTTACGGAATAATCCCCATACCTCCGAAAACACAGGAAGCTGATGAATAAAAAAGCTACACAATAACTAAGCATCAACAAAATAGAACATTCGAGATTTCCCCACCTAATTTCGGAAAATTTACTCCCAACTTCCGATTCTCCGTACTTTCGATGAGTAACGTGAACTTTGACTTGAGCAAGGACGGTCCGCGTCACGTGCCTTTTGACTCAGGCATGAGTCGCATACGGTGGTAGAGCATTACGTCACTACTCCAATAGGAGATTATCCATTCGCGCGCATCGAGTGATTGTGAAATTTGTTATTCCCTTCGTATCCAAACATTACAAACCTTGAGCTAGGTGAGTCACTTGATTATTTAGGTAATGCATAAAAATCCGTTCTTATCCAACCTGCAGAATTCGACGGAATCACTTGAAAATGCCAATAAATTTGAATTGCCATTACAAGAGAATTCGTGAAGAGTAGTAGTTTGTATAGTAATAGACTAGTCAAGTCATTCACAAACAGCAACACTTCTAGATATTTTTGTCCTAAATGTAATCAGCCCGCTTTTTCTTTGAAACGCAACTAAAAGTAACAATTGTTTACAGTCGGGAAGAGAAGCTTTTCAGATGAAAACAGCGAATTTAAAACGACAGTAGTTTTTTATGTATGTAAGTAGTTATGACCTAGTGAACAATAATTATGGGGGAGAAAATAATTGGAATTCGAACCTATTAATAAATGATCTTCTTATAATATTTTTACCTTCCAGTAATGGGTCTTCGATGCATTCGTGTTCAACATCGTTTGTTTTTAAAGGTCACAGTTCCCTTCATTAGAGACGCTGAAAAATTGCACCACTCTTACATCAGTAATACAATTAACCAAAGACAATGCAGGAAACAATGACGTTCCGATAGATCATATGTTTTCGGGTTCAAATGATGTCTGGTTGGTATGAGAGAGGAGGGTGCTTAGTGCTCGGTTAAGATAACGTTGATTTAGAACGCGCAGGCAATTACAGCTTTATCACCCACAAAACCGCGTCACCTAGCATTCGCGGTTAATGCACCTTATGAATAGCGTGATATAAGCATAGCGTCCGTGCTTAGCGGTGAACCCAGTGACTGCTAACGGGAGCGGCTGCTTTTGTCACACTTTCGAAAAAAATACGTGACGAAACTGTATATTACTCCGTAGGGAGAAGGTCCGGTGGGTTGTCCTTGATAGCTTCGAAGAAAAATTAGCTGCGGAATAGAAATGACGCTTTTTCAATGAAGTCCATGGTGATTATTAATGCATCCAGGTACACCAAAGGGTTTGACAGAGAGAGAGGGTTTCAATGAATTGAATGACTTTGGTCCGCCCATTGTTCACAGAAATGAGGACATAATAAAATTTATCTGAAAATGAATACGAATATGAAATTCTCTTTAAACGCTCTAAATTACGTACTGGATAATGACGATCCATATATTTTCCCGGATCCCTTGGGAATCATATTTGGCGTTTTTTTGCATGCGCCACAGAAAGTCACTTCCAATTTCCTTATCTATAATATCCCTTTTTTCAGTTAGTACTCGTAAAAAGTTCCGACGACAAGGCAACGAAAATTTCAGAAAGAATGGGAATTATCCTATTCCGTAACTTCGGTCAGATCGGAGTTTCGATGATACCTTCTTCTACTGTCATTATTATGACGGGAATAATCATCATTTAACTATTTCAACAAATTTCCGTAAACAACAAGGAAGAAATATAAATATCAAGATATTATGACAGACAGTGCACACCTACACAAGGTAGAATCATTTAATAAAGCATTAGTTTCCTTCTAATCAGGTTTAGAGAGCTCAATGCATGTTGAGTAAATTAGTGCAATTTTCCACAAAAATAGGATAAAATAATAAAAAAATAAAAAATAATTTTGTGGAAAATTGCACTAATTTACTCAACATGTTAAAATTCCACCACATCACGCCTGAAACTTCGATCTTTGAGCTCAATGCATGCTACCATCCTGTACGAGAAAAGCTTTTAATTTTCAAGAGGAAATTTTTCCTGGTTATTTGTCATCTGCATTTGGTCAAATATAATACCGTCAATTCTGTCATCATAACTGAGTGATTTCCTGAGAAAAACTTTACTTAAAGGCTGACTGAAGAGACAAATGATATCAGATATACCATTATAATTCTGGGGATCAAAAGTTAAAAACAGCAGTTTTAAAATAAAGGCAACTGAATTATATCAGCCCAATATTCTATTAATGTTATTTTCAACGAGACTATTTCACCTAGGAAATCAATCATATTTAAGAATCGTTTATATGAGCGGCTATTCATAATTTGATAGATAATCCAGGGATGATAAAATTTTGTTAATATAATTCTGAATACATGTCTTTTTTTAAACAGCTCTTTATATTTATTCTTTCGGTCCCAAAATAATTCCTTAGAATGTTCTAGTTTCAAAAAAGTATGCATGCATGAAAATATGATTGAAATCCTTCTTATGCTTACTTATAGAAACAGAAATCAAAAGTCAAACCCGTGACCACGGAATTATTCAAATCTCACATTTCAAAGGGTGTATAAATTGATATTTCTCTTTACTATTTAAGCTTAAAATAAACACCCCGTGAAGAAAAAATTATATCGGTCATAATTTTAAGTCAAAATTTAGTTCAAAACCATTCTCTTCTAAACAATCAAATGTAAATCAAAGTTCAAGAGCCTCTTCCGTCGCCCGATATTTCCTAAGGTAAGCTCTCCGCGGCATAACATTATATTACGTCACGCAGAATGCCATGGAATTTTCTCTTCGGGACGGAATTTGTGAGCATCGTGTCGTGACGATAGAGGACGATGGGACACTGCGCATGCGCCTATGGATATGGCCCCCTCCCTCCCGTTGACTTGTAATAGCCCCGTGAGTCCAAGCTCCCTCTTCAGTTCGCCTAGAGAGGTTGACGTGTTTGAGTCGGGGTACTTTGTGAAAGAAAAGAACCAACCAACTTCAAGATGGTCAGAGGTGAGTCTTTGTATTGTACAGTGGTGCTAGAGATATTATTTATGTGCATGCTTCATTCACGACGTTGATTTATCTTTTTGGATAATATTGCAATGCCTTCAAATTCTGGGTCACTTCTCTGTAGATATAAGGTGTAAGAACGCAGAATGTTTTCGTCATAGTATTTTTCCGTAATCTCAATCGTTGACCCTCACCGAGTGTCGATGCCATTTACAGTCGTCGAAGCCGGCCGGCATTCCTTCTCTCGTCCACTCCCACTCGTTAGTTGAGCTTGCCACTCCCCCGCCTACGCGTCAACTTTTAAGTCGACGTCACGCGTCCAAGACTAGAGTAATTTTGGAGAATATTTTCTTTATACGAGGGGAGGATAACACTAAACAATGAGAAACCGATTTCATCAACTTTTCTGAACTTTTTTCCGGTTCTGGTGCAAGTCTGACTCCAGTGACTGCAATTCGGTTCAGTGGCTCTCAAGAGAGGCGTGTAATTCGTTTTTTCCTAAACCTTGATATTACCACCTATTTCGTCGCAATTAATTTGAAATTCCTCCTGTTGTAGTCGGCGAAATGCTTTTAAAAAAACCATTAAACCTGTACAAGTCATTCCAATGGGACGGATTTAGTATGAGAGGGCACATTTTGGCTATCTCGGGCTTAAAAGAAACATGCTGTTTTTTTATCTATATTTCGCACGGTCAAAGGCTACATATTATTTCCGAATTACTCGAGTGGAGACTTAAATGAACTAATATCGATCTGCCGACACCTGAACCCGAGTCCCAAATCATTGATCTCATCCATCCTTGAGTAAGTCTCTCCAATGTAATCGATGGACTACAAAGCTTACAAAAGAACGTGGACTTCAACAGGTAGAGTTTGCGCTAACGTCGTATGTTGCTTGCTATCCACATGAACGAGTTTTGTCGTATTGCGCCTCATAAAATGTGAAGTTCCCCAGCGCAGGTGGTGCTTGCGTGGGATGGTTGTCGTGGGACTCGAAGCCCGGCCATATGAAAAAAACTGAAAAAACTACAGTGGTGAACGCTTGGCGAATGCTTTCCTGCATCGACTTCTCGGGAATTAAGGCCATGAAAAGATTTTAATTAATGCCACGTGCAATTTTCGTCTTTCAACTCAAAATCCTATTCCCATACTGGTGGTTTGAAAACACGTGTGCTAGAGATGCTGAAGATATATAGGCATCGTCTTAAACCTCAAGCTTACATACTCCCTTGCAAACAATTTTAACAATCGGGAAGGATTTGCAATTGACTTGATAAAGATCATTAAGATGAAATGCTGCCCGACCCTCCGCGTGAGATTAGTTTTGGGATACTCGGAGCAACGCCGAAAAACACGGCAGGCAACACCGTCGTCGGTATTTTGTAACCACCCCTCCCCTGCCATCAGAAACCGGTGCGGCGGAGGAAAATAGGTACGCAATTGCAACATGATACGCCATTGAATTTCATACTTTCAATTCTCGACTCGTCTATTAAAAAATGGCCGGACTTCCTCGATGGCGAAAAGATTGGTGAAAGATGACAGTAATGTTTTGTACGTGAATCTCTTCCAGTGAGTAACATGGAGTAAGCGTATTGGAGATGGGCGGGAGCGAGAGGGTGGAAGTGGAGGCGAAGAAGGGGTGGGAGGGGTTTGAGGGGAAAGCGAATTTTTTCTCGGCCACGTAATGCATCCCGCTCGGGCTCGTCTCCGCTAGCCACGGCGGTAGGGTGCCCCCACCCCCACTTGACCTCTCTCCTCCACTCCCCAACCCACCGCAGCAATCGCGCCCCTCACTCCATTCCCCCTTTGCTTCTGTGCCGTCGCCGCGTCTTTCGTCTTCGTGAATGTGCGGTCGATGCTTGGAAAAGCACTTCGCTTCAAACCTCTAAAATTTTATAATTGGTTCCGAATCTTTTCTTTCAAAGTCTTCTGTTTGTCGTCGAAATTAAATTCATCGTCTGGGATTTGGCTCGATCCAACAGGTTTTACTAGATACTCCTTTGCGATAATCACGAATGAAATATTATTTATGGCTGAATAAGATTAGATGGAAGAATATATTTTTGTCACTTTTTAGTGCCACTTTCACTATGGGCCATAACGAATCATATACTGACCTGAATTATCACCAGTAACAGCTAATCTGTGCGAAGTCATACTGTAATTTCTGTTAACCATTTTTTCCTTGCGTTTTATTCTTCAAGTGGATTTACGTATCATTGACCGTCCCTTGGACGATTTAGCACTAGCAGGAAAAGTCTTTCACTGCATTGTCCATAGTGTTAGTCAAAACGTAACTGAATGGATACAATTTTCTTTATTTTGGTGCAGAGTGAAGATTCATCAGCAAATAAATGCGTAAAAATAATCTATTGGTGATCAGCACCGTGTTTTGGGGCTTTTTGCAGTATATCATTACTGACCTTCAACTTTCTTACGTCAGATCATTGGTATTCATCGCCTACCCGGAATAAAATGAAAACGGGAGGTATTCGAGAAGCCGTGATGATTGCAAGGGAATTATCGAGTGTTTGCGTAGTGGATGAAGGCAAACAATATCAACCATCGCATCTCCTTCCGTTCACTCACAAAGGTGGTGCTCGTAGAATTGTGTTGGCAGGGGTGGGAGGAAACCCGCCGCCGCCTCGCAGCTGCCGCTCTTCCCCACCTCCATTACTATGCTTCGCTAACTCCCTCATTATCGCTTGACTGGTCGACGTGGGAGTCGTCCCCGCTGTGCGCCTGCATTGGGCATCACGAGACCTTGCCCATGTGAGCCCTGGACTAATAACTTTCTTTCCACTGCAGTTACCATTTAAGTATTGAACTCGGTCTTACCCTCAGAGAGTCGGTGCCTTCGGGCAAATGACATCATCCACACGGAACTACAACCCCAATCGGGGGCGGAATCGTGTATTTTTGATAGTACTCCGGGAAAACACCGGTACATAATTGAATCCGTTTCAGCCATGATCTAAATCTAGAATATTACGTTCAACAAAATGGGCATCTCTCCGGAAGCATTGAATATTTCCTCGACTGAAATATAAAACAAAAGCTGGCAATGTCATTTTTCCTGACATTTGCCCGTTTTTTCTAAACTCAAGGGAAGTATGAGATTGAGACTTGATAAACTTCAGTTGGTCATGGTCAACAAATAAGCACCATTCAGTTTGATGTCATTCTAGTCGTATAGCTGTATGCTTTCATGAAGATAATACTTTCGTTATTTTTCTACAAGCCTTGATTTGCTTGAAACACTTCTTTCGAATAAAAATAAAACTCATCTCCGAAGTTATTCACTCATCTCTTTCCGTAGTGGATTAAAAATTGAGAATCATTTTGTACACGGGTACTTTCATATGTATCGTATCTACAATAGTATTTATATACCGACAGAGAATTCCTGGTCTAGCGAGTCCGTAGACGAGTATATTCTTGGAGACCTTATTGTTTACAAAGCGAAAATTTAATGATGACAATCTTCTTGACTAGTTTGGAAGCACATTGAAATGTCGATTTTTTTTAATTATGATACTTTTCAAATTTATAATCAAGATGCTTTCAAATTAATTAATTTTGAAGTGCAAGAGCCTTATAGCTTACGCCCCAGGTTTATAGTATACCATTGCTGATTGGTTCGCCACCTATTTTTTTAATTTGGCACCCAGGTATCCATGAGTTAGTCTTTCATATGTGTAAATCAAGTGGAACTATTGTCGTTGTTGGCTTTAGTTTTACACGATGCATGATCACGTGAATGATAACTTGAATTATCCCGTGAATAACGATAATTCCGCGAATAATGAGATCATGAGATGAATAGTGTAACATGTTCTAATATTTCCCCGCACAATCCAGTGATAGAGGCGCATCGGAATTGTTTGTGTTAAGTATTGAGATACTGCTTCAAATTTTAAAGATCAAAGTCACATTTTAGAAATACACATCTTCATAACGTGATCTCTTCATTCATAGGAGTCTTTATTCGCGGAATTATTGAAGAAGACATTAAGGTGACTCATTCATTCTTTGAAAGTGGCCTTAATAGTTGCTGGGACCCTTTTCCCGAAGAGATTTATTACGTGTCGGAATAAAACTAATGCTTTGTCTTATTCCTGGTTTCATACAGCTGGTTTGGACTGAACCTAAAACTAATGAATTACTAGACGTTTTGAGGGTAGTGCAATATTTTGGTGAGTGAAACGGAATTTAGAGATGACTAGGGAAATTTTTTCGAAGAAATATCGAATTCTGGAAAATTAAAATGGAAGGTATTGGAAAACTGAAGTGGGACAGAATGGGTATTTCTCAAGATATCGTAAGAACTAAAGGAAACTGTTTTAGGGTTAACTCTGTGGAATTTCTCAATGCCTTAACTATCTCCCTGAAAAAATCCCCTATTACAGCCAACTACACCATTAATTCCATCCCCCTAAATAGTGTGCCGTTGGTGAAAGATCTTGGTGTACTTACTGATCATAAACTTAATTACTCTAATCATATCCAATCAGTTAAATCCAAAGCAATGTCCCTTTTAGGAATCCTATACCGCTTCACGGAAATCAAAGATGTCCGAGCACCACAGTCATATTTCTCGACCATTGTCCTCCCTCACCTAACTTACTGCTCGCCCATATGGTCTGCACCATCTAACCTGAAAACTCTCAATGGTGTAACTAATTTCTTCGGTAGAATCGTAAAACACCGTATCCCTTACTTTCACACTATGCCCGTTGACCCATTTCTGTCCTCACTCTCAATTTCTAGTCTTCCCAACCGTAGAATTAATTCCTATTTGAAATTTATTTAGAATACTTTAAATTCCCTCATTGAATGCCCCGACCTCCTGTCCTTTAATCGGAGATTAAAATTTCCCAAGGCATACTACGTATAAAAAATACTACCACTATGTATACTAATATAGATGTAATTTTAGATTACCACCAACGCCTATTCGTAATAAAATAGTGTTACAGTTTGGCATTGAAAAATCCAGCAAAACTCCGGAACTGAGTTTGCCTGAAGTTTAGAAAGTGCCGGATTTTCGATGGTTGTATATGCTGTGCATTTATTCCGGTACGAAAAATGCAAAGACCAATTCGTTAGGCCATTCATTCTATTGGCCATTATGAATAAACTGTAAAAAAGAGAGATGTGTTGCATTGTCTGGGAAATCTGGACCTGTACAACTGATGATTGGCTAAAGTGTCACCGGAATGAAAAACAGGTCACCATAAAAAAAACGCTGCAACAACGCGGTAAATTTGATAATGCGTTCCGGAATCTTTGCCGGAAAACTAAAGGGAACGGACTATCGATGGTCGGATTTTTAAATGTCTACCTGTTATATACATATATTCATGAATATATATTCAACAAATTTGAAAGCCAATCTTGCTTCTATCTTTTTACTTCATTGCAGACGTGTTTCTAATGTTTTTCCATCGACATTGTTTCAATCCGAATATTGGTTCGCCTCACAAGCTCCATCCTGAACCCCCTAGAGAGTCCCCTTGCGAATCCCACTTCAAAAAGGATATATCATGCGGATTAAACCTTGAAGACGATGGCGGAGTTGTCTGTCGAAACGTAAAAGTTTTTTTTAATCAAAGAATAGGAGGCTCGCGTACCTTGTACGAATTCCAAAAGTCCCGATTCCAGTGGTGTCAGTGAGAAGTCCACGTCTCGTGACGTGCAGGATCACGTCCCGAAGTTTCACTAATCTTTCACAATATGGTCCATTTCAAATAACTTTGCTTGTGATAATTCGACCGTTTCCGTCAGCCCCCGCTTACTCTCGCGGGAGAGGTGAAATTTGTAGAATGAGCGAGGTAGGGGTGGTACGAACGAAAGGAAAGGGGTTGCCAAATCTATGCCTAAGTTAAATAGAACGTTCACAAAGCCGTACTTTAAATGCAGATGTTGAAGAAGCAGAACAAGTGTAAACACAGAAATCATAGAGCAGATCTTTACACGATAAAAGCCAAAGTAGACTGAGCTCCCAAGAAGAGGGATTTCCCCACCGGCACTCCTATTGGTTACCTCAAATATACATGGCCGGATTAAAGCTTCTCCTTATGTACGACCCCGCCTTCTCACACGCGAAGTAGTTTGAAAGGGACTATAGTTCCACTCATGGATTTCGTCGAGTTCGTTCCAGGTGGGGCGCTTCGCTCTTCCGGATGGACGGGGGGCGCTGCCGTCGTCTCCTCTCCGCCCTCCTCGTCCCCCTCCTCCTGCCCCCGAGGTGCAGTCCCGAGGGTTGCAGCCCGTGGGAGAGGGTGGACGCCTACAATTTCACCTTCCTCCCGGACGGCGGCGCCCTGGACGCCGACGCCGGCGCCGTCTACCCCCTCGGCTCTTATTGGACGGAGGGAGGGGCACCCGAAACGGTGGTGCTGCACCACTGCCCGTGTCGGTCACCACCTGGCGACGCCCCTGCACCCCCCTGCCTGAGGAAGTGCTGCCCCGGGAGCCAGGCGATGGACGGGGACTCGAAAGAGTGCGTCCCCCACGGCGACGGGTCCTGGTTCAGGCCCCTCGTTCCCGCGGACCCTGAGGGCCAGATGACGACGGCGGAAGAGGGTCTTCGGCAAGCTCTGCGGCGGCGGCGGCGGTGGGAAGCTGTTGGACCATCCCCACGGATTCCACCTCAACCTGACCGACGGCACCTTGAACATCCCCGGTCGTTCAGACGGCGGACTGGGCCCGGAATGGTTCTGCCTGGACTACGTACCCGCGTCGAGGGCCTACCTGCCACTCCTTTGCGACGAGCCCCTGGAACCAGTCGGCATGGGGGCGAAACCGGAGCCCCCGTGCCACCCCTGGGAGAGGAGCGTCGTCGTGAATCCGGTGTTCCAGCCGAACGGCAGCGTCTGGGACCAGGACGGCGGCCTGCTTTATCCGCCCGGGGCTCACTGGACGGAGGTCGCCGTCGAGGGCACCCTGGTCGTCCGCGGTTGTCCCTGCGGCCTCTCAAAGCCCTGCCTGCGCAAGTGTTGCGGTCCGGAGGAGGCGATGGAGTTCGAGGACCTCTACTGCATGCCGTACAAGGACTCGCGCGGTCGGACCAACGGGAGAAGCGTTAGTTACGACGACCGCGACTGGTTCCGACCGAACGTGTCGTCCGGAGTGACCGGCGAGACCACGGTCGCCGACCGGGATCACTTCGCGCTGATCTACGGAAACTTCTGCTGGGGTTACCCGCTGGAACCA
>WURS02302726.1:0-18481 GCA_011762765.2 Rhinocypha anisoptera
CCTGCCCGACCTGGCGTCCTCCCTGGGACCGATTGTCATTTCAGGAGGGTCCCCCACGTCCCCCGGCATTTTGACTCCCGGAGAGAGAGAGAGATTCGAAGCGAGGCCGAATGAACTTCTTCTACTTCTACTTCTAAGCATTACACTGCAAACCGCCGCAAAGGCACGTGGCACGGGCTTAGCCACCACCAAGCATTCACATTCACACTCCAAAATGCAAATTTTGATGAATGCAAATGCAAATGAACATCTCGGTCCCTGTTTCCAAGACGCGTTGCTTAGGGAGATTATAAGAAAAAGATAGAAACGGCAATGACAAAAAATTTTCAATTCTTGTCCCCAGCGGAAAAACGAAATATCCACATCAATGTTCACATGATGCCTCAGGGCAGGTACGTAGAACCTTTGCCACGGGGAGTGTTACAATACGGAGCCAGGAATAACAACTGAAAAATGATATGACGAGTCAACAGATGTGATTGTTTGTAGACTGATATTAATTATTATTTTTTAATTTAAAAGTGTCAATAATACTCTTTACTTTTAGATTCATATGAATTACAATTTTACCTTTAATCATCGTGTTATTCATCACCGCAAAAATATTTATGACTGATAAAATATTTTCCATGGTATTTCATTCATCTCATCATCTTTGTTACGCACTAGGAATATTCTGAATACCATTTAGAAAAATCGTTTATATTCATAAAAAAACACCCTATTCAATCTTCTCAATCTTACAGACATAAAATATAATCGATATCTGTATATCTCATTCGATAGAGTTGGCACGCGTGTCAAGGGTTATGTGTACGTACTTTATTACGCAAACTTTGACACTTAATCGCCAAAAAAGGTTTGCAATCCTTGTAACGGGAAGCAATTCCTACGGTTACTGGATTGCATTAATAGAATCGATGGCACCAAGATGACAGACATGAAAGGGTAGTTTTAGCAATCACTCCTAGTAAAAGTCACTCATATAGTGTGTGAATAGTAGTGAAAGTCACTCTTATAGTGTCCCCCCCTTTAAGTTTATTAACATAGCACATCAAATGGTTTGCTAGTTTTTAATTAAATTTATAAATTTTCTTTCAGTCGTACCGTATAATCAAATGAATTTATAGCCTATTCATCGGACATCCATAATTTCAAACCAATGAACTTTTCCACAGATTGTAAGGTGTCGTTCAAAGCGTGTATCGCCGTGATACGGCATCGTCTGGTACCATTTCTCCTTCATTTGTAATTTTGGATATACAATACTTCCACGAAGTGAAGCTGGACGTCATAAAGTTTATCCTTCCGATGTTTATACGTGTTAATGAATTTCAACGAATTCCTCGACAGAAATTCACCGAATTTCAGTAAACCTCGTTGGAAAAATATTTCATTTATGCGTATCACATGTAGGTATATATATATATATCTCCATGTCACTGTGTACTGAGATTTAGTTTGGATTCCATGTTTTTTTAAATTAAATCCCAAAACCTACAAACAGTGTTATGAGGTGGGATGGATCCTGGATTAATTTTTCTGAGTAATAACTTTGAAAAATGTTTGGTTCCTTGTTTCATCAAGATTTCATGGAGATTAGTTTTTTTGATATCCCTGCTAAATTCGTAATGACAGGTTCAAGGAATATTGTCCGTGTTAAATTCAAAAGTATATCTTTTTCAAGCAATATGGTTCGATGACCATAATATTTTCCCCGTGACATGATAAGAAGATTATGATATTCACTTTGCAACTCGCGAGGAAGATGAGTACTGAAAATCCATAGGCAGCATTAGAACTTTACTTTAAAAATTCTTTTTTATTCGTGACCATTCAATAGTATTCAACTGGTTTATGGTTATCCGGTGGATTGCATGAATGTTACGAGTCTCTCATTTATTGCTGGGAAGGATTAAAGTTTTTATTAACTGATTTAGACATCTTATAATTGTTCAATCTAAAGCAATATCCCTATTTTTTATGTTGTATTCATTTAGTTTACATTATTAAATTTTCTCTCTATTGGAAATTGCAGCAATAAATTTTCTTTTTTATGGTACTGTTTCAATTCAGCTCATTACTAACATCAGGCTCCTCAGATCGGGTGAAAAGCCAGAATAGGATGGAAATGTAAGAATAGAAAAAAGTGACCTAACTTTTCTTTAAATGCAAACACACAAATAACTATTCCTATAATCTAGCAACTAACTCATTCCATGTTGACACACTTTTGGAGTTGGAATATCACTACTCTTTTTTTAATATAAATGAAAGGTGCATAAAGAATTTACTGATTGTTTCATAAGCTACCCCTTCCCTAAAATTTCTAACTGAAAGAACAGTTTTATCGTAGCGACAGTGGCAATTTCAGAGGAGGAAAATGAAAAATCACAGTTTTTAATCAGTGAACCTGGAATAGTCCACTATAGCACCAGTTTGTCAGCCCAATCCGCCGATAGTCGTCCCCCTTACGATGCGTATCTCTTCACGGCCGTGAGGGAAAATAATTTGTCTGTCCTTGCTGAATATGCAGTGCAGAATGCATATCCCATGAAAATATTGTTCAGTTTGCTCACCAAATGTTCCCAGAGCACTCAATGTCGGTCTTGAGGTGGAAAGTACTCTTGCCAGGGCTTGCAGTGGAAAGAATTTATATAACAGTTATTTATTTTTAATACGTCCGGGCGCAACGGCTGGGTTTTGAATGGTGAGCGCGTTCGGATCGAGTCCCGCCGCTAAGGTATGGGCGTGTGCATTCGTCGAGATGGGTTTCGTTGTGATGTGCCAGGTGGTAAAATGACCGCTGCCGTCGAGGTAACAGTATGAAGACAGTAATACTGCGACTGATACGGACGCTAGACGCGGTTTCAAATGTCCTCTTCGTCGGGGGGATGTTGACCTATCTCCCGTCGCTTCTCCCCTCTCCGAGCACCCACGCGCACGCTGATTCATTCGTGCCTCGCCCCCGCAAGTCCGAAACCTCACCTCGCCCTCTGCCTCTCCCCCCTAATGGTACAGCCAGCCCCTTCGCTCTTATACGCACTTCGACCTCTCTCCTCCCCCTCCAACACTTCAACGTCTCCTCCCCGCCCCCCCTCCTTCGCGTATTGTCACGTAGCTTTCCAATCAGGGATCACCAGGCAAACCGCGTCCATTGCTCATACTTAAACCCGAACAGAGATTGGTGAATAATTTGACAGGAGCTTTCGCTGGTAAATCAAACTTAGGACGCCTCACTCAGTGCCAAGAATGACTTCCAAGATATGTTACGTCGGAGGTTCTCCGCGGTAGATTTACGGGAATCATTAATCCGCTGTACATAGTAATTAAGTTTCTGTTATCCTTATACTACCATCCGTGGGTGCCTGCTGTAAGATGACTGGATTAATCTTCTCATGTCAATCTTTATTTACCATTTTTTGCAGTTACACAATCATCTATGAATGCTCGGAAGGGGAATGTTAGTAAATTCCGATTTTGTTCGAATGGAAGCCCAATTAGGTTTTCCCCTGGAGGGCGGTACGTACGTATTTCGTGTAACTACAATAATTTTAATAGTTTATTTAATCTTAACACTGCAAAAGTTTCAATTGCATGTCTTTACAGTCCGTCCAGCGAGAATGGGCCTGTGTGTCTCCGGACAAAATGTACAGGAGCTGCGGGAGAGTGTGCCGAAGACGGAGAGTATTAGCGACTCAATAATAATAATGATTGGGCCAAACAACTTTCGAAAGGCAAGTTATTCGTTAAAAATTTATTTATCCAGCCTATCGCAGAGGAAGTGGCTATGCAGCTTCATTTAAAACATCCTGGCTACCGTCGAATTATCGAAGAATGCGAGCGACATAATTTACATCACATGTGAAGTAATGTCACTCAATGTCAAAGTGAAATCACTAATGCTCTTAATGGACACATCAGGGAGGAAAGTTTAGTTACGGTGTTAAAGTTAAAGAGGAAAAAGGTTTTGATGCCTTATAACAAAGAGGGAAATCACGGGCGTCTCTTCTATGCGAATTTCAAAGAGAACCCCTTCACTTACTTCGATCCGTTAGGTTGCCCGTCCAGTGACATAGAACTTCATAAGGAAAGGTTTTTGAATTTCGTGAAAATGCTGAATACGATAAGTACGGAGAAAATTATTACGAAGGGCTTGAAAAATAAAGTGATTCCATTCAGCAAACAAACGGATGGGTATAATTGCGGTGTGCATATTTGCTATTTTAGAAGTCAACTAGCGAAGGGCAGGGATACATCCGAAGCAATTGATGCGGACAAGTACCGTGGGGTAATCGAAGACAGCATTTTAGGAAGCAATACCAAAGTAAATGAAATCTGCCTTTTGTGTGACGTAACTGTGACCAGCGAAGTGTGATCCCGGTGGTACCATACTAAATGCGTCGATAAAACTGCGACCGCGGCTGATTTTGATAGCATGGCGTGGAGCTGCTATGTTCTAAGAGGGTCACAAGAATGTAGAAACGGCATTGAATGGTACAGTCATAGTCCACAGCAGCCGGGTAATTATATTAGAGACCATTTCAATGCTTATAAATGTCATGGATAAGTGACGTACACCATAGGGAAAAATTGTTAATAACTTGTTACGTAATTACGCGGATAAGTACTTCACAGAAAAATCAGGATATTTCCCCTAAACGGTCATGCAACCACTTTTAAAAATGTATAGGTGCAATTCAACTGTCGATCTGAAGAATCGGAATACAGCGTAATACTTGATTGTTACCATTAGTGCTACCGCTACGAGCTTTTTCTTATAATAATTCTGTCGATCTGAAGAATCGGAAGACAGAAATATTCGCTAGGATTACTCGAAAGGAAAGTACAAGGTCGGGAGTTGGTCCCCTTGTAAAAAGGGGAAAGGAAGTGCGGTTTCTCATATGCCTTCACGGGGATCTCTTTTTCTCGCTCCTTCTCCAAGCACAAAGAGAAACTCATTTAGCAAGTAACCATTAGCATTTAGTAAGTAGTAGCATGGGTGTTGTGGAATAACTTGCAACCAACACTTAGAACGGATGGAAACAGCCATGCGGACCATGGGGATAATTCTTATGTAATGGCATTGAGAACTACCTCCAGTGCACCGCTGTGCGAAATCCTGCAGTACGGAAGACAGATGTTTACGCACCCTCCAGAGGATGGGAAGGATTAACTTAGAAAAATGTAAGTAAGCTAATCTTAGGAATAAACGTACGAGTTTCGGTTGGCGGTTTTAAAATGGCTGCATGGAAAAACTGTGGATTTTGCAATAGTTTACTTAGTACCGTTGCGTTCATAACTCATTACTTAATATTTGAATACCGCGAACTTTGTAGTCGTACTGTTCGATTACTTATGGGTGTGGGAGAAAGATTTAACTCATGTCATAATTTAACCGGCCCTGGCTCCATGAGTATATTATTTGTGGTAAGAAAGTTTCGGAACTTTGTTTAGTACTTCATCTTTAGTTTTTGTGTTGAATAAGGTGTACGTAGTAGTAGTACTTTCCAAGTAATGACCAACTTTCCTTATTCGATACCCAAATTGGCTTTAAAAAATATTTTCCATCCCTTGCAGTACTTTTCCGTCCCGTGAACTTAAATGAGCTATATTACAGAGCTGTAGTTTGTGTCAGTACATGAAGTACTCCTTCCTTCTTCACATTTGAGATTTTGGATGACGTGTGCAGTTTACTGTAGGATTACTAAGCGATTATTTGCGGCCGTCTCATGCGTCTTTTTTACATTCGGTTGGCCGCCCTGCCGTGGGGTACCGGTGGGCTAAGTTCAGCTCAGTGGGAGACAGCCCTATCGGACATCACAAATCGACAATTTATCCCACTGACATAACAAAGCGGGCGCCCCTAGTTTTTCTGCCCAAGTACTGTCCTCGAAACAAGAGACTAGCGTGTTACACACCATCCCCATGCTATCTATCATTGGCTATCATTCACAATTCGTCTTTATGTAGTGACAGTTTTTTGTTCTACAAATAGAATGTCTTTTAGGATAAAGTAGTTTTAAATTATGTACTTAATTGAAGTGATCGAGCCTCATTGGAAATTATTTCTTAAAAGTAGTGTGTAAATTGCCGTGGTTGTTTTATCATAATTTTATAGAATATTTGTTATTAACGTTTATCTAAAACGCCCAAAACATGTCTAAAATATTCACCCCAACAAATCAAATAAGACTCACCAATGTAGCGGTGGTGAGAATAAAAAAAGGAGGAAAACGTTTCGAAATAGCTTGTTACAAGAATAAAGTCGTGTCATGGCGAGACAAAGTGTAAGTTTTGATATGTATCATCTTGAAGTTCATCGGCATTAGTTGATATTTATTGTAATATATTTACATCTCTCTCTTCGTTCGGCAGTGAAAAAGATATAGATGAAGTTCTTCAAACTCATACCATATTTTTAAATGTCTCCAAAGGTCAAGTGGCCAAAAAGGAAGACTTATTGAAAGCATTTAATAAAGATGATGAAACGGAGATATGTAAGGAGATATTGGCAAAAGGAGAGCTTCAAGTGTCAGATAAAGAGAGGAATGCCCATCTAGAATCTATCCTCAAGGATATTGCCACTACAGTGGCAGGTATGGTATTTCAGTTGTTGGTGTTTTCAATTACTTTTGCCTATAATGCCATTTGATGTCACATTCAACTCTTATTCTTGCAGAAAAATGCATCAATCCTGATACAAAAAGACCTTATCCAGTTTCTATTATCGAAAAAGCAATGAAAGATATTCACTTTTCTGTGAAACCCAACAGAAATGCAAAGCAGCAGGTAAGGGTTACTGCCTTCATTGACCATACAGGAGCATTTTTATTATTTTCATAAAGATTTCATTCATTCACATTTAGTTATCGGAATAAAATAGATCAATGAATTTATTTTGGTATTTCATAATGTACCCACATTTCTCATCTTTAATGTTTTTTTTTAGGCGCTAGAAGTTATTCCTCAGTTAAAAACTTCCATCCCATTAGAAAGGGCAAGAATGAGACTAAGAGTCACGGCTTCTGGCAAGGAGGCTAAACGTTTAGTGGAAAGGGTCAGCAAATTAGCATCCAGCGTCGAAAGTGAAGAATGGTGTGGTGCAAGTGTAAACTTGGTGAGATCATTATGTACATTATGCAAGATTTACTTCTATCACGTTTTAGGAAATATTCAGTTTCCAATTCAATATAAATTTTTCATCAACTTTTAAGTGGTAACAATGTCAATACTCTTAAACAAGGGTAATATCTTTCACAAAGGAGTTCCCTCATGTTTTCACTAAGTTAGTTTTATTCCCATATGTTTAAAGTTATTCCTGATAATGAGTAATATGTTTCTCAGCAAATGTATTTATGATATTCTTAATCTTAGATTCAAGTAGTGATGACTATAGCACACCACCTCATCACAAAGGACAAATGCCTTTTGTACATAATCCACATTAGCAATTCCTTGTATATATTTTTAAAATGCTGCTTCATGATGTGAGTTCTACCAGGAAAGATTAGTTTTCTATTAACATTCTGCTACCCCACTACCTACCATTTCTATTACCCCCTGCCAGTTGGTTTCATATGTTATGAATTGTTGAATAATATTAAAAAACACACTGCCGTTTCACATCTAAGATTTTATTTTCACAACCTGAGTTTTGCCGTGGCACGTCGTCACCTGATGATGCCGTGCCACGGCAAAACCCAGGTCGTGAAAATAAAATCTTAAATGTGAAATTGCAGTGTGATTTTTAATATTATTCAACAGGAAAGAATTTCACACATTTTCGCCTGAAACTATTGCTGATGTTATGAATTAATTTTTTTGGTCTATTTCTGTTGTTATACTGGAAGCATGGATTGTAATCAAACTTTTCCATTAATCTCCTAGAAGGCCATGCAATTTTAGTATAGTGCATTGCAAATAATCAGTTATGTAAGAGAATTCCACCTTTGCCAAAATTTGTAGCAATACACAATTGAATAAGAATCGAAGAAACAAAAGTTACACCTTTTAAGGATGGGGCAAATATTTATATTAACCATTTTTCCACTCGAGACTACTAGTAGCAAGAGAAGTACATAGTAACTTCTTTTGCTGCTTGCTTGCTTTCTAACTTGAGTAGAAATAAAATCCATGTATGCCTTGCATTTTTAATTTTCTTCTCCTATTCTATTGCTTCACAGGTCTGTTTAATAGATCCTGGTCAATACAGAGGAGTAGATGAATTGGTTCAAAGTTGTGCTGGGCCAAAAGGAGCATCTGCAGTGCTGGAATTAATAAATCTTAAGGAAATTACTGAGGGGGAGGAAGTTATAGAGTAAACATTTGAGAGTATGTACTGTGTGTGTGTATTTGAAATCTTGTTGAAAATGTCCATTACATAAAGCTGTTATGGTAAAAAAAATGAAATAAATTTTAAATAAAATGGAACATAGTAAAGGATCCTTTTACATGTGTTTTTGGCATCCATTCTCAATCAATCTTCCACTGTATAATTTATTTTTCAGGTTTTTCTCAACTTCCCTAAGCAGTGAACTAAATTTAAACTTTAAGGTGTATGTTATGTGATATTTGGCATTTTGAGTCATCAAAGCAATTGATAACTAAATTAAGTAAGTGAAACACCTTAAAATATTATTAGGATTTTCAAAAGGTCTCCAACTTTTGTCATACCAAAGGAACATTTGTTTATCTGCCAACTTTGTGTGTTCTATCATACCCAAATAAATGACTCCCTTTCAAGATTTGGTCATGCAGTTCTGTTTTTCCCTGGATAAAATAACCTTGATTATGTTCTGCGATTGACTACTTTATGAGATCAGTGCATTTGCAAAAAGTTTTCCATGAAGCTTAATATAACTCACTGAAACTTTAAGAATGGCTAAACAAACCTGTTCAGTTCATGTGTGACATGCACGCAAGGGATACTTCATAACTTTGTCTCTGTTAGTTAAGAAAGAATTCAATCCCAGTATCACTGGGAGAAAAGGAAGAGGAAAACATGAGGATTAATTAGAATGTGGTGGAATGCGGCTCACTTGTTCACTCGCACTAGAGACAAGGGCCAGATGGATGCTGGAGTGTCGGAGCTGCAGGAGTTAATGGGTAATCACCAGGGGAGGAGGAAAAGGGCAGATTGTGGTGACAGGAAGGGAAGGTAGTTTGAATTAAAGGGTCACATGAGAAGAGGGGAGAAAGCAATGTCATTTTGATCACCAAGCCATCTTTTTTCGGCCAAAAGGAGATTAATATGTGACCTCACTGCAGAACTATGTAACAAATGGTGGGGAAAAAAGGTCAGGGGGGAGATTGGGAAGGTGGGTTAAAGGTAGATTATTGTGAGTGTAGTTAGACGAACTGGGAGACATTGGGGAGCCCTAGTAAGAATTTAAACTATTAAAGGATTTGTGGGACTAAGCGCATTCATAGAGGTGCAAGAGATGGTCTGGGGAACTACTTACAGTCTGTGGTAGGCACTAGTCTTGTGGCAAATATCATGTGTGGTTTGTTTCTGATAGATGTTTGGCATAGTTGAATTTTTTTGATCTATTGTATTGCACTAATGCTTTTTCAATCTGGTGTAGATTGGGACCTCTCTTTGTCTGGTATTTTTTTGGGGCATCAAATTCTGTATATATTTGGAGGGTAAGGTATATCTGTATATAGCTACCTTTGATGTGAGAAAGCAATGAGAAAAATAAATATAAAAAGGAATTTTAATGTATTTTTTGTAAAAAATAATTGGAGATATGGGGGTGATTGACTTCATTAGTTTTTTGAACTTCTGTTTCTCAAGGTACCAGTTTGGTGTCATGTCTGTGTTTTCTGTGCGTCAAATTTCTTTTTTAAAAGACATGTTTGTCATGAGGAATCAAGAGAAGATGGTTTATAAGGAAAAGGAAGGTAGCATTTTTGGTTTTGCATTTGTGTCTGAGGCAGTGGTTTCCACCATTACCTTGTGGAACTGCTCCATGATGCCAAGAAACGAAACATTTTGAATTCCAATGTAAAATGATTTAATAATGACCTAGGTTTCGATGAGTAGCATCATCATCAGGTGTAAACAAAAAAAATTCCAGCTTTAAACTCTTCAATGTTGTGGGGACGGAGGTTCAGGGAAAGTTCTGGTGATTGGCGAGTGGGAGGCAGGGAAATGTCCTGGAGGGGTGGGTATTGGCATTGGAGTGTAGAAGGTGGGTGATGAGATTAGCTGGGTTTGGAGCATAGTGCATCAGGGGATGGTCTTTCTCCAAATTTAACAACTCAGGAATGATATTACCCCTGTGGTTTGTTTCATGGAGTCTTGGTTTCTGAGGGGATATAAAGGTCTGAATTGGATGGTTTTCTGAACATTTTGAGAGACCAGGTATTGTTTGGGTTCTTTTGTATTATAATGATTAGGAAGGGTAGGGACTTGTTGAATTCAGTTTCTAGGGCAAATAAAATGGATGAGGAAATATTATTTGGGTCAGTGACAAAGTCATGGATGTTTGCTGTGACATAAACAGGAAATGAGTGGATGGGTAATATTTGAATAAGGATTTCAAAATTGTTTAGGTATAACCCTGTAAAGAATAGGGATAGAGGGTTGCGAATGTTGGAACCAAATTTTTTTTTGAAAAGTTGGTTATTTAATTGGACATTGTTTTTGAACGTGCAAAGGCTAGTAGGTTGTATTTATGTATTTGTTTATGCGGGGTCATCTAAATGTTTTAATTTTAACCAAGTGTAATGGAGAACAAGTTTCATTAATGCGGATACTGTGGAATAAATTTTAATTGCCAAACGGGGGAAGGATTTCTAATATCTAAGGTGAGTTTTTAAGTGTTAATCCCTTTAGTTTTACGATCAGTTGCAAGGAATTTTTAAAGGAAAACTTACTGGAGAAACTTGTACAGTGAATTCTGAGACTAACCAATGCGCAAGGAAATAGGTTGGTGAGTTCTTTGTGGAAATTATATCTTAAAATTGGCAAATGGTTTTATAGACTTTGAGCTGAAAATAGAGCTTTAGGACCAGAGGATTTCAGGTATTAAACTTTTACCATTTTATATTGTTTTTGTTGACAATGGTAAAAATTTGGTGAGATGATGCTGACAGTTTTATAATCCTGAGATATCATTAATGGATTGAAGTAATGCAATTCCTCGAAGAAAATGTGTTTCTGGCTTAATTTGGTAGTAATTTTTGACATACCTATATCCAATATGGATAAAATGTTGTAGAAATAAGTCATGGTTCCATCATTATGATGTAGTCCAACTGCATTGAAATGGTCCTGAGTTAAAATTTCTTTGCACCCCCTCTCTGTCCTTGGCTATCCCCACTCTGGGCTCCTTCCTTCCCCTAGCAGCATCAAGTCATCATAGTTGCCAGCTCTTGTTATTTTGGTTCTCTCTCAGTTTTGCATAGGGAGTTTGTTGTTTAACATAGGGAGTTATATCTTCCATGTTAAAGATCCCAATAAATAAGTTTATTAATATGTATGTTATATTAAATTCCCTCCACTGGTGTGAGGAAAACTGGCAACACTGTTTGCCTCCCCTCCAGTGTATGTGTGTGTGTGAGAGAGAGTAAAGAAGGGGAGGTAAGGCAAGGAAGGGAGCCTACAACTGCCGCCCTGGCAGTCATAGCTCCACCCACCGGTCGCCGAGAAGGATCATTTCAACATGGCTGGATTATAATATGCCTACATTATCAGCACATTATAATGAGCACTGAGTCTCCATGGAACACTATCTGCAGACTACTGCAGCTACATCTATAGAAAGAAATTTTCACAAATTCACCTCAGCTTTAGCCATAGACTTCCAGAAATAGAGAGGTGATGAAAAAAATTTCTGGGGATGAGAATACATTGGAGGGTCTACATTAAATTCTTAGTTAACTCTTTGACTTCAAAAGTTTATAAAGCTTTTTTTCAGGTATTATATTGAACTTGATTGACAGTACACTTTTTTTCTGGCTTCAACAACATTTCTTCACCAATATTTTTTGTGAAAATCCATTGACGAATTCAACCATTTCACTGGATTTGACATCCACTTTAGAAATTTCCTCAGCTTCACTTGACTACTCATTCATGTCATTTTCACCAGTACTTTCGTGCCATTTTAAATCCTGAATATTGGGGTCTGGGAATATGTAAAAGTATGAATATATTTAGGACAATTGAATGAAAAAAAACAACTGAGTTTATTTTAAGGTATGTCATGCACTTGAAATAATGTATGCCATAGCATGATAAATAAGGTTCTCTGTACAATATATTATTCAATGACAGATGAAGAAAAGACATGAGGTTCGACAGTGAACTGTATATACATATTACTACTACAGCACCTTGAGAATATGCAAATGTTTTGTAAAAAGGATTATATATGTACAAATTGATATAACTCTTCAATAAAATAATTTCATCAATAATTTCAGACTTATATACAGCCAAATGAATAAATTTTCCTTCAAGGGGAGAATCTGACTCAAATTAACACCAGAAGTCACAATTTACTTAAGGTACAACCAAGTTACCTTAGTACTATCTAAAATTAACTTGAGCTTGCCTCTGTGTGTCCTCTCTTGTAGCCATATATCTCCCTTTTTCTAATTCAGGATATTTGGTTGGAAGGTTGGGGGAGTGGAGATTCACTTTGGCAGAATACTTTATACCGGCTATGTCAACTTCATAATCTCCTGACATTACATACTCATTAGTAACTTCCTGTGGCTTCCCTTCATCATCAAAGTTCTGAATAAATCCCAAGCAAATCTGTAAAGTAAAATATATAATATTATATCTATTATGGTGTCGTGGTTAAATGTTTTATAATATGTTAAACTGTATACATCACTTTCACGTTTTTTCATATAGGTATAGTCCTGGGGTATAAAGGTTAGGTCTGGCCATTAGGGTAAATAGAGAGACAAGGGAAAGGAACAAAGGGTCTCACTCCAGGTTTGGATTTGTTTTGGCATAAAGGGCAAGAATTTCAGGAATAGTAAATATTTTCAAATGGCATATCATTAACTAATGGTTCATTTAAAAAGTTTTTCCCTGTCTAATTCTTTGTAATGAACCATATTTCCTTTCTGCAATGAATCAAGAAGTTTCAGGGTGAAGTCACTACTACACATTTGTTAAAATGTGGAAAAAATCAAGTGTTCTTCCAATGAACGAAAATGAATTTCCTCTAAGCAGCCTATATGTAAAAGATAGATGAACACGAAGAAAGAACAGATGTTTTCCCGGCGTATTGCATTAGTGAAGGCTATTCGGGTTCTCCACCCCTTCAAGATAATTTCAATCATCAAACAAATAATCTAAGAACCTAGTGAGGAAATACAATTGTTATGTTACGTTTTTTTTGCATCGCTTCTTAAAAATGTTGTTGCCTTTCTGTACGGGAAAATGTCTTTATTGGTTGCATTTTATGGTACTGTACGCATTTATCAACCCGATTCCCATCGATACGTGACGCAGCTCCGCTATGCACCCGCTAACTACAAAACGGTAAAATCGCTGATAAGAATGAACATTTTTTTATGGGACATTTTTTATTATTAAGTACTTATTTTTCCTGCATGTCGGCGTGCAAGTACTCTCATTGGTTATTGCAATTCTTCAGATCTATTCCAAACAACAATAGCAACAGCATTTACCTGGAAGTGAAAATAAAACGAGTAAGCGGGCTTACTCGTGGAATCCAAATATAGAATGAATCTTTTTAAAACTCAGATGGGGACGATTATCGTCGAAACGGGTCGTGTTTTTCTCTTCTTCTGGGGAAATATGCTAGTGACCTCTATTTGTTTCTTTTTTCAAACTGCTATCAACTCAATTGTTTGATGCTAATTAGTTTAGAATTAAAGTGCGTATTTCCATGACCTTTTATTATTTAGGAAAGCCAGAATTTCAAGTCTGCGTTACCGTCAAGAGAACCGGCACCATCACCTCAATCCAGTACCCTTATCTTCTAACAGTTCTTCACGAATATCTGTCGCAGAAAACTCTTATTCGCATGAACACAAACATTCGGTTTTCATGGATCGTGCTCTAGAAGTGGGCAATTATTCCTCCCATGTTCAGTGTTGTTCACTGAACATTGTTTGAAATCTTTTTATTCTCGCTTATTGACGGTCTGAGACGCAAAATTCTCGTGTTGCTTCTTGAACACACAAAAAGAGAAGTTCCAATGGAAAATAGCTGACGTATCGACTTCAACATTGACGTTAACGCCAACGATATTTGCGAGTGAACTTTTTTTTTGGGCGAGTGAAAAATACTATTTTTCCACTGTTCCCAACCAAACTCTTTACGATCGGATCCCTTGCCGTCACATCGGCCGGTCTTCCTTTTCTGGAAAGCCCCCCCCCCCCGGACAAGAAGATGAGCGACGCGGGTTTGTCACTTTGGGTGAATTGGGAGATTCCACGTGTGTCTTTTCTTGAATTCACGGGAGGAGCGCATTTCGCCGTGCTTCTGACTCTTCTCTGCTCGTCCCCCGGGACATGGGCCGCTGGGACGGGGCGTGCCCCTCGCAGAGGCTTCACGTGCCGTTCGTCGCCGCTCCCGTCCGGGCACAGTAGATCTTCTCTCATCGGCCTCCGCGTGTGTGGTGCACCAGTTTCCGAAGGGAGTTAATTAAGATCCTCCTCCCGCCCCTCCCTCTCTCCCGTCGAAGGCACCGCCTTTTCCTTTCACCGCCATCGGTGCGTATTATCCCCGCCCCCATCAACAGAGCAACAAGAGCCCTCCTCAACAGTCCCTCCTTTCATCTCGACGAAGGGGAGCGGGGGGGCGAGGTGGGTCTCGGCTGGATATTTCTCTCTCTCTAACTCGTGATGTCCCTACGGTGGTGGCCAACCTCTCTCCCCATCGCAGAAGAGTGGCCGAGATAGGCAGGCATTGGACCCACAGTCCTGTCTCCTTACTTAGCCCTCAACTCTCCGCTTTTTCGAAATTTTGGATAATTAATGATGCTACTGAACGAGAGACCAGGCTGGTAGCGTGGCAGGCTTTCAGGCTAAAGACCGCAGGCATGAATGCTGCTTCGAACAAGGGTCTGCCACTGATGCAGATGCCCTATGTGACGCAACGAATATTGATGGTGAAGGGTAACCTTCCGGTTATAGTAGGTATTTTTTATGTACGACAAATTACAGCTACCGAGCAACCGCCCCAAGAACTTGCCGCTTCAATTCTCTATACTTCCTTCAACCTACAATTCTAATGAAAATAAATATTTTCTCTCTCCATTAAAACCTCCCATGCCTTTATATCTATCCAATTAGCCTCACTCTTTTTTTCATGAAAAAAACCACTACGCTAATTTCCTGCTTCTTTCCCACTTTTTTCCTTTTCTTCCGGTTCTATTCCAGTATTTCCCGACGTTTCTCCACACCACACTTCCTCTTGGTTTGTCCTCTAAAACGTTTAGCTTTTTTTTAGCTTATCCCTATGGGGTGAACGTTTTAAAATGTCTTCTGGTGTGATTTCGAGTTCTCGTACAACCTTTCTCGGTTTCTCTAGTCAGTGTATTGGTCATTTTCATTTCTCGGAGGTAGCCCCTCCCCCCTTATTATAAGTACACTCACATTATTCTCGTGGTACCCGAAAAATCACTCAGCTTGGGTTTAGCTGGTGTTGTCCGGAGTCGTCACAGGGTCTCGAATCAGTAGCTAAGCACTCTACCCACTGAGCTACCGCGACCTCATATTTATATACACATAAAACCTCTTCCTTACCACCATAATAAGTTTTCAGCAACATTGATTTGCCTTCTTACAGCAAGAGTTCTCCCAGGCCAACGTTAGGCCAATTAAGACTTAATAATAAGCAAGCCTTATTATTATGTGTCTTAATATTTCTTATTAAGTGTCTTTTAAGTGTTTCTATGTGTGTGTATGAGTCTAAGATGTGCGTGTGTTCGTGTTGCTGCTCGTCTGAGTTTTCCTGAAGTGTGTCGTCTATATATGTATATATATAGTGACGTGTCAGCAGTTGAAATGTTTCCATTTTTTGTTTCAGCATTTCAAATGGAAAAAATGTCATTTTCCCTGTATATAATCGGCAATTAATTTCCTTCTACGAATTACGCTAAAATCCTACACTATGTTAGTCGTAATCTATAAACAGTAAAATTACATGGGATTATCGTTTTCAAAGCTCAGTAATCGCAAAGTAAGATGATATGTGTGATTTTTCAAGGCTTATACTTAATTCTAACGTTGAGTCGAGAAAATATATACAGGGTTCGGCACTTAAATCCGGACAAATTTCAATTTGAATTTCCCGCCGTATCGTAGTTTTGTCAGAGGTCGCAATTGGCGTTCTTGAAAGCCATAGGCGTCTAGTCAACATTCGTAATCTCAAAATGGCCGATATGTTACGTACAAGAGCGGAGTACAACCGACGAGTAGAGATTATCGAAAGTCTTCGCGCTGGGCGTTCGGCGACTGAAATCATTCGATTCTTCGGGTACCCCAGATCAACTGTTTACGATATATATATATACTCACTCATACAGAAGTAACCGCCATCTGGCGAAAATTCAGCATTCATTTAAGCAGTTTCTCTGCACGTCTATTATATACGTATAATATATGCATGTGATAATGCATGCCCGGTGATGGCTCACTCACTCCCTGCCACACGCCCTCGCGGCGGCTCGCAGGGTATTTCGTAGACGTGGCCGGAGACGACTCAAGCACAGGACCGTCCAGTTATCTCCAAGGCGAACCCCCGCCCTACTGTCCCATATTATTTAAAGGGTCATTAAGGTGACCCTTCACGTACAGCCTTTCTACGTACTTCATCCCTCCCTCCATTGTAAGCTCAAGGCTCCTTGTTTTCCCAACGCTTGGGTTCATCCCCCCGCCCCCCCCATTATACCCCTCGCCTGTTGCATTTGCCCATGCGTACCCCTCCCCAAGCGCACTCCTCCTTACCTCTCGCGCCCACGTATCCTTTTGTACTATCACACACTTCCAAGCACCCCCGTCCCCCAACGTTAAATACTCCTTCCCATTTGTTAACCCGTAAAAAAACACCCTACCCTAGCTTCACCACGCATTGGAATGAAAGCCCTTTAAAAGTCGCCAGATGATGCCCTTTTTAGGCGAAACCGGTGTCAGTGAGTTGTAATAAAGCTGTGGAAAACTAAAGGGTGCTTTTAGTTCAATCGATATCCTAAATGGAATTTACGAAGCGAGATGAACCCAGCGGTCGAACTGGGTAAACTACGAAAAACGTCTGCAAAAGGAATAATTAAAACCAGCCATGAGCCAGCAAGGGAACCACCGCTATGAAATCACTGGCACATAACTTGGGTGTTCAATCTTTTTAATTCAAATGCCATCCCAGGGGATATTTATAAATTCGAACATAAATGACCATCGTTCCCCGTTCCTCCCTCCGCCATGCACCCTTGAACCTTTCTCGTCATGTTTATTCCTCGAAGGTATTTCCCCGGTAATTCCACTGTCTCCCATTCTGTTTGTCCTTCCATTACGCGTCTCGCAGTCCGTCTTCTGTCACGATATATCCAATCCATCTCCCTTCCAAAACCTCTCACATCTTCCCCCGTGCTTGTTAACCCATCTGCGAAAAAAAATCTATGAACTAGGAACACATCAATTCTGATCGGATATTACGAGAGCATTAGGATCCATCATAGACTGGGCAAAATTCAGCGAAACAACGCATATATTTTGTGATGGATTGCGATTTTTTTATCACAGAGCGGCACTCATTGGCTATGGAAACTGAAAATGTGACCCCCATGGAAACGGTGTATATTGCAGGTCCTGATTACATCCATTACAACGTGATCGGTCGTGATGCAAGGTCGATCGCACGATCCGTTTCGAAATATTACGTCAGCAATTCGGGGGGAAAAAAAAATACATATATATAAGCCACTTGAAAAAAATGAGAGACTCAGGAAATTGCTCGTACCACGCCGCGGTACAAAGTGGAGTAAACTTTAACTCATTAAAGCATATCCCCACCTTGTATACATCTTTGACCTTTTGCCCTCATGACAAGTGACCCAAAACACCAGGTTTGACCCACGACACCGCTAGGCCTCCCGGCGGCTTTCGTGCTATTTTTCATGTTAAATACAACCGGTGATCGATGATCGATAAATGATCGATAAATACTTTTATATATTAGATTGGTGAAGTATGTCAGTACATCACTATATAATTTGGTAAGTGCAAGGCGGTAAAAGATTTTTGTTGTGTTGTTTTTAAGGCGCGTCAACATTTTGTCATTAGCGACTGATGCAAAAATTCTTACATTGCTGACGGCAGTTTAAGTTCTTAAAAAAAGTGAATACAAATAAATGGAGAACTAAACCATGCCTGCTTGGAATTTTGAATACCGGAGATTGCAGTAATCAGCATCCCATTTCAGACTCCTCACGTTACCAACTTTGAGGTACTAGGAAACGGAGTCACGTGCGTTAGAGCAACT
>WURS02303380.1:0-18471 GCA_011762765.2 Rhinocypha anisoptera
GGAGGGGGATTCGTCTAGCCCTCATCCAAGGGTTTAATGTATTCGCGCGCGCGTGTGGATATAATGGGTGGGAAAAGGTCGCCCCTGGAGTTGGGGAAAATGTTATCGTGTTCCGCCGATGGCCAGCCGAGGTTTTCCCTCTTGGTACCACCCCTCCTCTCTCTCTCTCGCCCCTTTCTATCGCCTCCTGCCACACCCCCACGAGGAGAATGGAGCGTCTCACCTCCCCACCCACCTCCGTCCTCCGCCGCTTTCTCCCCCTCCCTCCGGAACACACACGCGCACACACAAACACCCACGTTACCCCGCGTCATAAATCTCCGGTTGCCGGAATCCATCGCAAATCCTGGAGGCAAATGGGAAGCGGGGCGGAGGGTATGGGCTAGCCCGCGGAAACGGTGAGAGTCGCATGAATCTCTTATTTTTTCCTCCTCGGGTCCGACTGGACTGTTTACACCCGAGAAACGATTTATTCCTTCGTTGATTTCGTGATTTTTATTTTGGTCGAAATCATGGGCGATATTTACGAGGGAAAATTCCGGTGGTGCTAAACGCTGTGGTGCATGCTTCTTGTGAATGGCTAGTGTATGCATCGTTTCCGCGGTCGCCGGCATACTTTATGGTGGGTGGTAGCCGATTAAGAAAATTCGCTTGAAGGAATTGGGGCAGGGTGAAAGGTCGACTAGGTTCCCCGTGTCAGCATGAGCGCCACTCTTATCAATTCTCCAGTTGTCCACAGTTTAAATGCCGCTGTACTGCTCTCTATATTTTGACTCAAGTTTTATTTATAAGGCTTCCAAATGACTCCGAATAACATCACCGCTCCACCTCGTAAGCAAAACGATTGATTTCCGAATCAATTATATCAACAGATAACGGATTCATTCTCAGATAAAATCTTTTACACGGAGTTAGTATCTTCTAGGAAAAAGAAAGTTACAACATTTTTTGTAGAGGCAACTCATTTGTCCCACTAATTGAGAGATTTTAGTCAATAACTCCCTTTAGTTCCCTAATATATTAACTCTCTGAAGTAGAGGGGGCATATTGTGGGTTTTCAACGGTATTACCATGGAAATCTTTCCAGATTATGATTTATTATGTGAATAATAGAATAAGGAAACGTCTTGGTGCCAGAGAACTTCTTCGACTTCTTTCTACCTTAGTTTCGGTCTTCGTCTCCTCCTCTTCCCCTCCTACTTCTACCCCTACCAATCACGTATTCCCACACGCTCCTCGTCCTTTCTCTCTCTCCATGTGTCCCAACCAGCCACTGAGGAGGGGAACAAGCCACTGCATAGTGGTAGAGCCAGATCCATAAGCTGCTGGTGCCAAGCACGGATAAATAGCGAGGTTTGGTCCAAGGAAGGGTATCCGTAGCAATTTTGCAGGGTGGATTCAATCAGTATTAGATTCAGGAGAAAAATCATAAAGCCAGCAAGTATAAAGTAGTGTGTTTCAAATCGTTTAAAACACTGAAGCAACGTATTTTACAGCGAGAAATTCGGTACATTTTCAAGGATTAATTAAACTTCTAGGAAAGACCTTCAAACGGGATCATTTAAAGTGCTTAAGACGACTTCGGTGATCAATTTACTTTGGTTCGAGTTTGCTTGCTGTTTGAAGTAAAGGGACGTTTGCTTACGAAAGCGCGATCGAGAAGAGAACGAGTGCTGAAGCCTCTCATTCGGCCCCCTTTTAAGTAGCCATCGCTCAAAAAATAACTCCGTGTTACTCATTGACATATAAAGTTAGGAGTGAAAATATATTGTCACAAAGCTTTGTTATGGTTTCATAATTCACATGATGTACAGGGCAATGCCTTCTTTGCATAAAATGATAATTAATGGTTCGTTAGTTGTATGGTGCTGTTTCACGTACAGTTTTTCTGAATATCCAGAAATATCTGTTTTAGTCCCCTCTGAAAGGTTGAAACTATTAACTCCCTATAAGGTTTCCCATTGACTGCTTCTGCAGCCTCCAGTCTTCTCTTCCGTTTTCCGTTTCATTCCAACTTTGGGAGGAGACTTTATTGGATTCTCATACGAGGCTTCTTCAGAGAAATTATCCAAACGTCTTCAAATGTGGTTTCAGATAGATTCATGCTATCTTATGACTGAGTAAGCTTCAATTCCAAGTCAGAATTGCTCTGGTTCTAAATCTCTTTTACTTCAACTTCTTTCATTGTGACTCCTTTTATTCTCTCAATTCATTGATGATGATGGGAATATATTAGGATATCATTTACATGAATTAAAACTAGGATTGTCATTTTAATTTAAACATAATAACATCGGGGGTGATTTAATGGAACTTGTGGATATTCATAATAGGAATATCTTTGTAATTTTCAGTCTTTTACATTAATATGCTACAGAGTAGCAAAACATGTCGTTCTACGTAGAAAAAACTGTTAAAATAACAAAGTTATTCCCATATGCGCTTCATCTTGTCTTTCATGGTACACTCAAGGATCGGTCCTACTACTTTTAAGCCCTAGTGTCCTCAGAAGTTCATCCAATCTAAAGTATTATTAACATCCAGCTTGTCTCACTCCATAGCTTTCAGTATTTAACATACCTTATCACAGTTATTCAAGTCTTTCTAGCTAGTTTGTATACATTCTGTGAATGGTCTTCCCTACCAATGATTTCTTTAAACCTCTCTTTTAAAAAAGTCAGGTTTTTTTTCATAAATTGCCAAAGCATCCAATGACATACGCACAAATAGTATCAAACTGTTCTATCTTCATTTAATACTAATATAGCGGGGATTTCAGACGAGAGGCATACAAGATCACGGCACAAAAATAGATGCTGAACGAAAAACTAAAGAAATATCTCAGAGGACATATTTTTAAGAGCTTCCGACTTGATATCGCAGCCTTCGTAGTAATGATCATACGCTGAATATTTCTGTTTCCTTTCCCCAAATACTATACATGCATACATACATACACACACTATAGGTGTTTCTGGAAACAAGGTCTAGACATTGATATTATCTCTACCGATTTCACAACATTGTAGACCCAAGCAAACGCACGTGAATGTTTCATCATCATCATTATACGAACTTTCGCCTCTTACCTTTATACTTTTTTCTACCCTTTTATGAAAAATTCTCACAAATAAAACCCTGTCACTGTAATTTTCGCTCTTTAAAGTTAGATATTTCGTGACAGTGTACGAATCAGTGCCCACACCTTGTGTATATATAAGGGCGCTCTGAACTTATAAACATGATATCTATATATTATAAACATCATACTTGAATATTATATTCTAAATAAGATTACCAGCTTCGCACAGGCAAATATTGGCCTTAGGGAGAGCTGTATGAATCTGTTTGAATCTTCTGTGTGAATAATTTTAGCATCTTATGGCTTCGGGGAAGGGTTTAAAAAAAAACAAACTGCAATCCCAAATGCAACGTTCATTGTATCACGACCAGATTTCACCGTATCAGAGTGTCATCAGGTGAATGCAGTGTGTTTTTTAAACCCTTCCATGATGAGAGAATCCCACCAAGTGAAGCCTGGTATCTTAAATCTTATGACGTACTTCACTTAAACAGCAAATCCCATCCAACAAAAATTAGATTCAATTGATTATTTTGTTATTTTTACCAAGCTTATCCTGAAATTAATAAAAAACAAGGTTAAACTCTTTCTTGGGACATGTAAGTTGCCTCGAAAATCAAAAGTTAACATTACTTGGAAGACTTCTTCATACATTAAAATAATGAAACAGCTCACACGAGAAATTAGGCCACACTTTTCCTTTGTGATTTGCTATAATATTGAATTGAGCACACGAGTGAGGTCATGATTCAGCCAATGGGTTTGGTTCCCTCCGATCTCTGAATCGAATGTGCACTTGTGGATGACTCACCTTCCTTGTCGTACAGCCGGAAGGCTTCCTTGAGTTCCTTCTGCATTACCTCGTTGTCCTCTTCCAGGAAATGAATTGCCACCCGACAGAAACCGTCGAAGTTGAGTTTGCCCACACCTGCGAATTATAGATAGATGCCAACGTTTACATAATCTACATGAGATAAATTTAGTAATATTATAATGATAATTCTAGGGAAAACAATTCAGATTTCTCAATTAATCGCATTGTCCTCTTGAATATCACCATCCCTTTACAACACATTTTGGAGGTAATTGAATTCTGATGAAATAATTTAATAATTCATCGTTCAATCATTTCTTTCAACATTCTATCCTATACTTGAAAATTAATATTGCATTACGTTTGGTTTCGATAGGACAACATCAGTCTCAAGCATCGTAACCCAATTGTTTTGGCCATGAAGATATAAAGGATGCGAGAAAATCGATAGACTGTGTAAACAGTGACGGCCATTGACTTGTATTCATCACCGGAGGGAATATTTTTTAATACTTATTTTATCGCGTTTGACGATCAATCAAGTGAATGTAAACAACTCACTCGTCACTTCTTATTTCATTTAGGGGCACATGGCCGCAAGCCATTTTCAATATTTTGCTATAATTGAGAACTGAACCTGCTGGACTGGTCCGCTGTAAGCTTTCAGAAGCTCTAAGAACACTGAAGGTAAGCGTTCCAAAGGAAGATTGTTTGCTCAGTTCTGTGACCACTCACATGAATGAAAAAAAAATAGCTTTGCAGAGTGACGCGGGCTAAAATCATTATAAAATCGTGACCCCCCGTGTCCATTGGTTATGTAGTCAAAGGGGAAAGGTCGAGGGGAAAGAGAGAACTGAAAAAAAGAGGCAATCCGAAGGATGCAAATATTTTAACGTCTACTCTCTAAAGTTTGAATAGGCGTGTGTGTGTGTGCATGTGTTTTTGTCTGTCCTCTGCGTACTTGAGTCCTCGGTACTGCCCCCGCGAAAAGAGATTAATATTGAAGTCGGGAATTTTTGACGATGGTGGAGAGATGAAAGGTGAAACGGCGGTTCATTTTCCCTAAGTGCTCATGCATAATACTCCGCCAGCTTACACGTGTACTATATGAAGCCAGGATTTTTCGACCTACAACTTTCTTATTCACAATGGAGTGGCCGACTTGATAATCGACTTGAAGAAAGGCCAACAAGTGCAGGAACATGCCGATCACTCCAAAGTAACTTATTGTACATTATCGTAATAAACTGAAAAAATAAAATGATCAAATATTTTCCTTGATAATAACAATTCTAATGTTACGTTTTCGAACAGTGGTGAAATTAAAAACAGTATATGGTAAATAATTAAATATGATCAAGACGTAATTGCAGTTTTATTTTGGGAAAGCGAACATCTCTCATTTCACTTTTGCAACTCACCTCAAGGGAAGAGGGCATGAAAACAAGGTCGTTGGTGCAATAAACTTATTGTCCTTTTAACTATTTTATAAGGTGTTCACAGAGTATGTTGACCTTTGAAGCCGAAGATTAGTGACTGGAGGTGATTTTTATCAGTTTTCTTCTTTGCCATAGGCGATCAACCCAAAAGATTCCATAGCCGAAGTTAGATCTCGAAAAATCATCACTTTACACCTCGTGATTCTTCCAGTGACAATGGTCAAGAGAACAGTTAATTCTTCCACCAGCAGATTTCCAAGTTGCAGTATCAGAAGAATGCAGTTGTATACGACGCCGAAATATTTGTGTAACACTTGTACTATAAGTTGCATAAATTCACCCGTATTTGACTCGAAGCCTACGTAATGATGATGCCGTTTCACTATTTGATACATATTCTTAGAGGCTCTTATGAGCCTAAACTTCCCCCTACCCTTCCATTCCCATCCTTGTACACCCTTCCTCCCGGTCTAAAGAGCCTATTAGTGCTGACCAGACTTGAAACAACACCTTGAAAAAAAAACATAAGCGATCGAAGATGAACAATACTGAGCAGCCTACTTTAAAGAAAAAACACGTGATCAGTCAAGCTGTCAGGGATATCAATTGTTCAAGAAAAGAATAAGTATTCTAGTTACCTCTCTTTACAACAACTTGTAACAAAAATCAGTAATAAACATAAGTGATACCTTACGATCTTTGTTACCAGTTAAAAATAAACACTCAATTATTCCTTGTTTTGGGCGAAAAGATCAAAAGAGTTCAGACTCGTTCTCCCGTCTTCCAACCAACTCAATGCTCGACTGTCACTTTTCTGGATGGGGAGGGGGAGTTATTCGCAAGGGCGCTATTTTCGGATCAGCGCTTTTGCGTCAAGTTCATTCCGGAGAGCCCCGAAGAAGAGAACCAATCACGACACGAAAAGTAATCATAGATGGATAAAAGCCATTTTTCTAAGACCCTGCGGAATACACTTATACTCACCATGTAGGCTGAATTAGGCAACACATTATACAGATCGATCGCCATGTTTTCATATTTGGAAGATTTATCCAATCAAAATTGGGGCATATTTAGTTTATGGTTGGCTCTGGTGACATGGTTATGTATATCAACTCTGGTTGAAACAATGGCAAGTTTTCTTTAATTTGAATGAGGGAGTAAAATATGTAAAGGCTGTAAACAGTCATAATGTTAAGTGTAATATACTAAACTTCTAAACCGAAGTTCATTGTATCTTGATGATTCCATTCGTGTCCTATGTAAACGTGACCCGAAAAAAAACCCTCTTCCCCTATCGTAAAATTAGTCTCATTCTGTTTACACCTCGTCGTTATTCGAGCAACCTAAATCCTATTCTTCAGCAAAGCGCCGTAAAACTTTTCTTACCGTGACAGTTTTGGACAAATAAAGTGGATCGAAGTTGCTGTCACAGGCCGAGGAAGAGAGAAATGGACAAGTCGGGAGATTGGCGTGGCGTGGAGACAGAACGAAGGAGAACTCCCTTCGAATCATGTCTCTTCCCTACACAAGTGAATTTTGCTTTTTTTTCCTCCTCTCTCTTCCCTGGAATTAAAAAGGACGAAGAAAAAAAATTGGCGTATCGTCAGAGTCTTGTGAGGCAAGAAAAAGAAATGGAAAGTTTTTTTTTCGGGCTAAAAGAATACTTTGATTAAGTGAAAATGTTCTTGTTTTCATGTTCAGTCCACTTTTGAAAATTGTTACCCCCCCAAATCCTTGGTGTCCCGTAAAGTTTTGTCTTCAAACGAGGGATGATAAACATTTCAGGATTATTTGGAATTAGGGTATTAAATCTTCTGACTTTTTGTTTGATGACTGATCAAGCTGACGTGTTGAGAAATTGTCTATTGGTAAAATTATTCACGCTAGGCTATGAAAAAGAAAACACCATAATGTAAGTCACTGCCGTGATACACCATAATGATAAATTTTTCACCTCGTGACCTTTAACTTAGGGATAAACGGTATTAAATGGGTATATATTATATATTAATGGAATTTTTATATATATTAATATTAATGGAAAATATAAAAGAATCATTCTTCTACCTATAAGGTCGTCTTCATGTCCCCATATTCTCAATATGACATGGTCAACCCAAATGGTAGAGCTAAATTCAGAGTTTAGTGCAATAGTTTAAAATAAACTTCTTTCCCTGTCCCGACTGTGATCTCCAAAAAGTTTCTACAGCTTTAGAAACTCTGATCGATTGAGTGTCACTTGAGTTATCTCAAAGAGGAGTCCCCATGTCCTCGATATGACACGGTTAATCAAAGGGCGAAAATGAATTTGAATTAAGTTAAATAGTTTATAATAAACTTCTTTTCCTGTACCAAATTATGTCTCGAAAATGTTTCTACGCCCTTAAAGTCTGATCGATTGACTGTCACATGGGGTTTCTCAAAGGCATTAAGTGGATTTTGAACCAGGCTCTAGTAACATCGCTCTAGTAAGTTAAAATCGAAACCGATTTCGTGTAACTGACCTCTACGCAAAACTCTTTCCTCCTGTGAGCACTCCAGCAAAAAGGACCACTAGTCGGTCACTTTTTTCCACAGCACTGAATGCCTAAATACTGAGATACAAGGTCTTTTTTCGTGCAGGTGTCGAAACTCAAAAAAGGAAAAAAATTAGTTTCCTTTCCTCTTTGATGGATTCAGGAGTTCATTTTCTCCTCTGATAATTGGTCTGAAAATAATCTCGAGTTCTTTCGACGCTGGATTCTTTTCCTTCTCGAAATTCTGCTCCTGCTCTTTCCTTCCATTTAGTATTGTTTCGAAATATCTCTCACAAGAGCTCAACAATTAGAAGTTTTGGTAGTTCTGACCCTCGTTTCAGCTGCCAACCCCTGGATTTGCGGTGATATCTCACGCTTTTTTTTCCTTTACCCAAGGCCTTTTCTTGTGAAAGACATCCCTCCCTCTCAAGATGTCAGTCTCCCCCGAGGGTGTGTGATCCGCGCAGCCACGAAGGAGGAAAGTTAACTCCGTGGGAAATTAAAAGACGAAAAGGGGTTTTGAGAGAGGGCATGGGAGAGGTTATGCCATGGATGAGGAGATGGAAAGGGAAAAGTCATGGGAGAGGAACGGGTCTTAATAATGGGATGCAGGAAAGTAGTCCATGGCGTAACAGTTCGGAGAGCTGAGTTTCTGGAAGACTTTTAATTTTATCCGTCTCTTGGTCAATTAATTTCCTCTTTTTTTTTGGCCATACCCACTAACTCGGCCCATCTGGTTTGCGCGGCGATAACTTTTACGAAATGAAAATTGAATGCATAAAATAATGGCACCTCCCCCTCCCAGGTCATTCGCCGCCAGCACCGGGCCAGTGCAATCTTTGTACAGAATATTTATTCAGGGAAAACTCTCTTGATGCAGGGAAAACTCTCTTATTATTTCAGGGAAAACTCTCTTGATGCAGAATCGGTAAATATGCCCTTTCATTTTAATCGGAGTAACATTAACGGTGCATTAATTGATCTTCTTCTGCATCTTATGCCTGCTCATGAAGTCTGAGTGGGAATAAAAATAGTGTCGTCACAATAATTTTGCGTGTCGTAGTCGATTCTTCCAATCGATTAGAAATTATAGTCTTATTATTTCGAAAATTACTGCTGGACGCAAATAAGTTCATAGAAATCATTTAAAATATGTTCTTTGCCGAAAAAATCAAGGTTTTGTATCCATTTTTTTGTTTTTGTTGCGCTTCTTAGTGAAATAAGTTGAATGTGCTTTATTACGACCGCCGATAGATAAAAATTTCTATTTATTTACGAATATTTGACACACGCTAACCTTATATATATTTACTCTTCCGTTTTAATAATAAAAATTAACTGTTATTTTCTAAAAATTTATTTTCATACCTTTTGGAGTGTTTATATACCAGCTTAGTTTTAAGTTGCCGAATTTGGGTTTAAGTCCTATTCGCTAATTAGCAAAAGTTTGATATATTTTGCATTGTAGTAGTAGTAGCATTATTTGTTGCTTCAATTTCATTTGACTGATTATCATTTTTTTCTTGCATTCCTTATTTTCAGGTGAGTGCTACATTCTACAGTCCAATGTCTGTTAAGTAATTCTGGGATCACCTTTGTAAGTATTATGCTATTTATTACCTCTCTTTTATTCCAATTGGACAGTAAGCTCGATACAAAGGCGATTGTTAGTTCAACAAATGCAGCCTCAGAAGTGCAACGATAAATTATTAAGGAAGTCATTTAAAAATTTAATTAGAAATGGTATAATATCGTATCAGTTATACTTATTTATGATGACTTGTCCTATTGATCTTTTCTCCGACTATACAATTTGAGTTTTATTAGCTTCACTAAATGTGTCACTGTACTTATTAAGGCATGAGTGATTTTACCCTTTGTTTTTTAAATAGTAATTGCAGAACATCTGTTAATTGGGTGACTCTATTTTCATTTAATGGTATTCCATTTCTTTATATTTTCAAGTGACACACTAAAAAAAAACATGAACTGATTCTAAGAATAAATGTCTCTTGTAGCGTGGCAGTCGTTAAAAAAATAACTGACGTCACGTGTTTGCGTGTTACACAAATACGGTTAAACTCCACTTAAATATTCTTCAAAGGGACGCGGAAAGTAACATAAAAGTGAAACTTTTCAGGCGTAAACTCAAACTTAAACTCACGAATTTCCTCGGGAAAATTTATTTTCTCATATTTACTGGAATATAATGTAAAAATATTAACTCGAAATGCCATCCATATTTCCCCAGAGACTTATGGGGGAAAAGTTGATAAATTTTAAAAGCGGCAGAGCCCCCAGGATAATAAGAATGAAAGTCTTCTGAGTAGCATGAACCGACGTGATAGTCCCACTTCTTTGCTTTCACCGTGCATGCGATTCTCTGGCAACCTACTGGAAATGGAAAAGTTTCAGCGAGTAAACGAGAGTTCCAACTTAAGTAGTTTCATTCCTTGAAATTCCCGAATTACAAGGAATATATCCTTCGAATCTCGTCCCACATGTGACGTGTGACCAGGCGCCTCCCTTTTTCTTTGCATGATAAACGAGTTTTAAGTGGAGATAAACGTATATCTTTTTCCTAGCCATCCTTGGCCTTATACCACCAGCTCGCCTCCTTGCGAGTGTTGTTTTTCCCCCTTTGGGTTTCTCTAGCATAAAATAGTCTCATCCACTAAATAATTTAATGTTAATGCCGTTTTCCCTTCGACGGTAACTCTAGTCAATGAAAGGGGCCATTCCAGTGCGGGGAAAAAATTATTCTGCCCCTTAAACGCCAACCACCGATAATGGTACTTGATATCTCAACAATCTCCCCTCCTCCGTATGTCCCATTTCGGTCACACGTGATTCCAGCGCCTCACCTTTGTATCCATTTCAGTCCACGCACGAAATGGTTAAAAAATACGTCTCGCTTTAATCGGTCGTTCACAACTTCCACGTCGTTGTCCTCTTTTGATAATTCCGTTTTATTATTCCTGTAATTTAGATAAATCCTTCCTCCTACGAGCTCGAGATCTTGACGGGGATCTTGAACGCATTTAAAAGGTTTTGTAATCGGCGGATTTTTTTCGGCGGATTGTCGGCGGACTGCGATAGGGAATATTGTTTCATTTCCCTTATTCCACCTTTGAGCCGAGCTTCTTCCGTCGGTGAAGACGTTCCCGGGAAAGATTGGACGGTCTTCCCAGAGGGCCACGTTTCTCCCCGAACGGTGAAAAGCCCTCGGCTTCGACGATGATCGCTTCGAGAAATTGAGAATTTTGACCGAGAGAGAGGGAGCTCGAGGAGGAAGGGTGGAGGGGGGAGCGAGGAGGAGGAGGAAGAGGGGGGGAGGAGGACGCGGCATTTCAGCGGAGGCGGTGTTTCCCCAGCCCGCCGTCGCGCACCGCCACTCGACGACTCGCGACCTGCCTCGGACTGCGTTTTTTAAAACATTCACTCCGGTGCGCTCGAGGAGACGAAAATTTCTTTGTCAATGCGTCCGTGCCGTTGGGATAAGTCTTGAGGAGCGCGCGGAGAGGCCGCCGGAGGAAGGGAGAGAGGGAAAGCGGGAGAGAGGGAGGGAGAGAGAGAAAAAGATAGAAAGATCTTGACCTAAATTTTCTCACCCCGGTGTTGGTTGGTCCTTTTGAGAGACATTTTATTTTCTCCCACCTGCTTTTTCAAGTCCCTTTCGCCATCGTATCCCAAAGAGACGCCTACGACTCCTTTTCCTTTGGTGGAGGGATGCGAAGGTAGAGGAGGATATGACAGGGGAGAGAGAGAGGGATAGATCCAAGGAGCGTGAGAACCTGGGAATAAGGAAAATTTCTAACTCCACTCTTTGACCCCTTTGCGTCTCCTTCAGCGCCCTTGCTTGCCTAATGTGTGAGGAATTCACTCCCCTGTGCATAAATCTACTTGCTGCCATATGGAGGACGATGACAGGAAGAATTCATGAGAAAGTGGGAATAATCGGGGGAATTAATTTATATATAATATAAAGTGGAGAGAACTGAAGACAATTGAAAAGGTATTGGGTATTGTAGAGCAGAATGTTTTTGGGAGAAATATTGAGAAACAGGGGAATTGGGTGGAGGGAATGTTGAAAAGTGATGGGATAGTAAATAGAACCTGAGAAGGTAGAATGTAGTGAGAGCCTTGGCAGAGTGAGGAAAGTACATCATAAAGGGAGGAGTAAAGTACCTAGAACTCAAAGAGGAGTGTTATATTGCATACGAGTATATAGATCCTCGGTCTGGGAGAACTGACTAAGTTATCCCAGACCGATGATGGAGAAAGTATCCCCCAAATATTTCTTCATAATGTGAGTCTTTTTAGTGTTTCTTTATAAGTGTGTGACTGTACAAGAGTGTGCGTTTGTTCGTGTGTATGCACGTATGTGTGCTCATTGGAAAACTCACGTGAGTGAAATAAAGTACTTTATATAACGGTTTAAACACGTATTCACGAAATAAGGAAAAATTTTAACGTGGATTGGGCCTATTTCCTACCATCTCTTTGTGCTAGTTAAAGGTGCTAGTCTTATATGAATGTGCAATTTCTAGTGAAAAGAAAGCGCATTTTATGATTATTTTATCTCAGCCATTTTGACCACACTTTTAATATTCTTTTAAAAGAAAATCCTAAATTGTTATTTGTTTTTGTTGTTTTAAGGCGCGTCAACGTCTAGTTACTAGCGCCTGATAAACAGCTTACGTTCTAAAAATAAATAATTCAGACACGAAATGACAGATAAAAAGGAGGAAATGTAAATATTTTTTAAGAACCTAAAAAAAATAAAAACTCGCATGAATTCGTTCCATGGAGATACCATCGTCATAACTCGTTAAAAGTATCTAAAGGTTTAAAAAATATTATGACTGTCAATCACAGATGAATCATCTCATAGGGTGAGGTGGATCTCGCGTGGAATTAATTTATCTTATATTGTGGACTTTATTACATTCGTTGATGATGTGTTTAACAGTCAGCGAAACGCCACAAGTCACGCATAGAGGTGGCTCCTATCCCCGGAGTATAAACTTGTGCGTCAACCTCGTGTGACCAATTCTGAGCCTTGATAATTTCACGTCTTCACGGTGATCCTTTCAGCATCAAGTATTACATGGCTCCAGAGTTCTCCAAACTTCTTTAAACTTATTATTCTGCACTAGATCCCATGTCCCAGTAAAGGATTGAGGAAAAGCAGACCGGATGCAGGTTATCACTTCAGGCAATTGATAGGAGAAGGTGTTTAATTCCCTTCCATCGGTTACTGCAGCCATGGAGTCAGCTGCTTCATTGCCCAGGACACCGGTATGGTATCCAACAAAAAATTACATTCTTTCCACGAACGTGGATCTGCTGCATAGGTATTTGGTGTTCAACTAAAATGGGCAGTGTTTGATGGGGTTTACTGAGAGACCGTTGGGAGATCAATGAGTCACTGCTGATGATAAAGCGGCTATTTCGATGCTTTTCAATACTTTTTGGGGCCATTTGGATGGCAACTACCTCTGTAGTGTAAATACTGGCCGTAGATGGATGGTTTTCCGTAGAAATGGGGACATCACCCTCAACCGCGGCTCATTAAAATCCGGTTTGGGTTTTCGATCCGTCCGTGAATAGAATAAAAGTTTAATTAAAGTATTTATGCCCAAGTTCTACGAACTGTTGTCGGTAAAGTTCAGGTGAGGTGTTTGATTTGTAAAAATGACTCAGCGTAAAAATCGTCCTAGGACGCGGGATTGTCCAAGATGGGATTCTGAGTGCAGAGGACATTTCGAGTCCAGTTGGGTGGAGTATTCACTCATGAGCGTCCTAAGAGGACGGACGGTTTGAGAGAAGCCGATTTTGAAATCTTATATCTAATCGGTTAGTTTTAAGTGAAGGGGTAGGCTGGGCTCCGCCGCGCAGAGTAAATTCGTGTGGCTGAAGAGATTACTAGTTGCCTCCGACGGTGTTCGAGAGTAAGTTCTCCAGATTCAGCGTAAAGAGAGACAAAGGGGCTCGAACGGAATGCTCCAAGGGAGGTGCGAATTGCTTGGTGGTATACAGTATCTCAGGTTTATTTCATCTTATTATAACGATGAAGTTGCACGCATTACAGCCAAGAACAGTCTCTTTTTCCACTGGCCCGAATTACTGATTTAACAATAGAGGGGGAGGTGTGAAAGGTAGATTTTCAGATCCCTTTTCTTTTCAACCTAACTTGAAATATCAAAATTTCACAGGAATTACAGAAGTTGTTAAAAATTTACGTACATGAAAAACTGTGTTTGAAATTGAAGATCTTAAGGAAGATTTTTTCGTTTCGTAATTTGAAATTTAGTGTTGCTGATACTATTGACGGTATTTAATCTATAATATAACGAATCTATGCTAAAGTAGTACGTATCTCTATGTGAAATGAACATCTTTTTTTTCTACATTTATTCGCATTTGTTTATGCTTAAATACAATTTACGTTCGTGTTCTTCAATTCTATTTCTCTGTGTTGTCATTTGTGCTTTGACAAAACGAATCATTTCAATTTATCTTTCATATTGATACGTTACTACCCACTTTTTTGAATTCTTTATTTCCACCTGGATTCGTACCAACGAATTCTAAATTTAAAATTACTTCTCCGGTAAAATGTTAACTGTGCCGATACTATACTCGCTTTCCCTGGAGTACCTTGCCCTTTAAGGAGGTGGTTCTGTCGCCTTTCCACTCCTTTTACTCTCTTTCTCCCCTTTTGTAGTTTCTTCTTCCAATAAGCCTAAGTGCTCCGTGTCACGCTAGCCTCCCTTTTCTTCTGGGTTAATAGGTTCTTCATAAGGAGCTATATATCTCCAGTCGCGAACTTTGTTGCTCGTCCAAATTGTATAACCTTTAATTACTTCAGAACTACTCGTAACGACAGATATCACACACTGTAAGAGTAAAATAAATTTATATATATATATATATATATCTAATTCTGCATTCCATTTGTGAATTTATAGACGCTAATGAGGAAGAAAAGAGGTGGAATGTCAATTTATCAAAACGTTTTATTTAAGGCAACCTAGGTTTCGGCAAATAGTGTCAAATTCCGGTATGTGGGATTATAGGACGCAGTAAACCACATTTCTGTGGAATTTACTAAGGCTACCTAATTTATCGTCAATAAATAAGTTCCACTTAATAATGACTGAGATAGTTTCCTCCCTTTTGGAGGCTAGATTATGTGTGCATAGATTACGTAATATCCCTTGGACATTAAAGTAGCTTTAGAATCCATTATTTGTAACTTCTAATTTTCTATTTACACATGTTTCTCCATTCCTTATTTTGCCAATATTGTCGTCATAATTTTTTTAATCGACGGGGGCTAATATTAAAAATGGATATTATTACTACCTCCTTTTATGGAATTTTTATAATCATTCTGCAACTGTACTTTGTATTCACATACATTTAAGACAGAATCATAAGGGGTAGAAAATATGCAGATTGGAAGAAATAAGTTTAGATAGGTATATTTAATTTGGACTTCATCAAAAACCTAACTTAACCAGTAGATTTCCATTCATAATTTTGTAATTACTTTGCATTACACGTTTAATTACTAGTTAACTAACGCTTAAGAGTGAATTCACATTAGGGTTAAAATTTTATGATTTTGAAACATGTTACTGTTACATGATTCTTGTTACGTCATTTTTTTATCGAAATTATCGATCTATAATGTCGAGATTCCACCAAGTGACCTAGCCAACAATTGATTTTAGTCATTTATTTATCCTATTCTACTCAATTTACTGATTACATTTAATAGTTAATTTACATTACATTTGTAAGAGCTTTTCTTAGGTGTACGTTGTAATAAATATGCGTGTATATATAAATATCCAAGGACCATATTGTCCTTTTCTCTACTCGTGATGAGATTTAAGAATTTTTTTAAATCATAAGAATCCTAAAATGTGTTACATTTCTCCTCATATTGTCTTAAATATGTATTTTATCCTGGGATATCATTAATCTGTTTCATCACTCAGTGCAATATATAACTTAATAATTTCAACTGATGATGATTTTTTTCTTTTAAGTCAATGCAGCAAATATAGAGTGATTAAGAAAACATTAACAAGGGTTTTGGTTGCTGTTATAAATCGTTCAATTCTATTGAATAACTTTGGAGTACCGGAGTCACATAAAATCAGTCTAACCTATCAGTTTCTTAGATTGAAACTATTATAATCTTTATTAACTATGCATACAATTCTGACTATTTCTAAATAACGCTGTAGCACGAATGGATATGTAGCACAACAGCAATTTGGCTAACAAAAAATCTTAAAATTTATGTCGTTTCTTAACTAGTGGAGCGACTTCGACACCTTCACCTTTGTCCTTCAGTAACACAAATTCTTTTTCGTTTCTCATATGAACATTTATATTTAGTACTTCACCTAGCGATTATATTTTTTGGCAGTGGAAAAGTTAAATATCATTACGACATATTCTTCCACTTATGTATTTGGAAGGAAAATATACTATGACTGTCTTTTACGAGATCCCCAAAGCTAAAATAATCCGTCGGGAGTCATTAACTAAGGGTTCCCTCCTCTCAACACACTCATCATTTACCCCTCCTCGCCCCGCGCCGCACCCACTCTAGTGGTCCCCCCCACCCCCACCTCCTATTTGACTGCTCTTTCCCTTACCCATTGATAGATGTCTCTGCCCTTCTCTAGCAGCTCACTCGTTACAGCGCTTCCCGCCTTTCAGCGCAGAAGTCTAACGGATAAAAATTTCACCGGCGGCTTAAAAGACGCAACGTATAATTTTTAAATGCGCGAGGGAATGCAATTTATGTTTGTTACTTGATGCCACTGAAAAAATATGGCGTTGAAAACCATCGGTCGAGTGAAAGATCTCGGGTAACACGTACATACTCTACTAATTCATACCCAACTTTGTATAGCCTTCCTTCCCGTCTGAAGAGCTTAATTGCTCAAACCAGACTTGAAATAACCCGAAAAAAATACCCTTCCTCCCGGATGAATCACGATATAGTTTCACTAGTTGAAAAATATTTTTAGAGGCTCTTATGCGCCTAAACTTCCTCCCTGACCTTCCATTCCCATCCTTGTATACCCTTTCTCCCTGTCAGGAGAGCCTGTTAGTGCTGAACGGACATGAAACAACACCTTGCGAACACCACTTACGTTCTTATTTCGAGGACAGCTCCTAGTTCGTTCTTGTATGACTTCCCTCCGAGTCTGAAGAGACAGATGTCATCGGCAGATAAAGCAACACCTTGAACAATCATTATCGTGCTCCTTCACAATTCACTTGCCAGTTTCGTATATATGGCTTCAACAAGGAGATATATGCCTTTCATTTCCATATTTTTAACTATTTCTCTCGCAAATATGTAACCTCAAAATTTAATTGTTTATCCTAAGTAGCCTACGTTGTACGTATCTCCTAATTTTAAAATTTACGAATGTATTTTATTAAAAAATATCTCCGCAGGAGAAAAGTAACGGCACCTAACATCGGATTAACCACTTTTTGTAAAATATTTCATCTTCCAAAGAAATAATAATGTCTTTAACGATTCACTGAATTATACACCTATTTACCCGCAAAATTAAGTCTCCTGGTGGTTCACCTGTAATCAATTTCATATATTTAGCTTTTAAGGAATCAGAAAAGCTGGAAATAAGCTCAGTTAATTTTCTTGCAATTCGTAGTTGCTCTCGAGTAAAAATGAAATCGGAAATCATTACCTTGTTAATGGTTTCTACTTTCAAATTTCCATGGGAATGTGGTCACCTGACTGTCTAACCATATACGCATAACATACATATTCTTGCCAGCTAAAGTGTACCTGCCCTAATTAGAATAGAATAAATTTATGATGTTATGGGGCAACGGGGCCACTTGAGAACAAGAACATTTTTACATCAAGAAAAAACAGGAAACAGAAGCCAAAGGATAATAGTACAATAATTTGAATTATACACAGACACAGACATACATATATGTATATGTACTTATACATACATATTCAGTTACATAAAGTACATCGTGGTATATGCATTAGATTTTAGCAAGTGAGCTAGATAGAGGAATTTCTAATTAATGTGTTATACAAATAAGTAGCACATAGTAAAATCTACTTTTCTAGGGGATACTTGTAATATTGTAATTTAAAACTTCTAATCTTGCATTTTTCAATGACAGAGGTAATGAGTTCCATAGTTTTACTGACGAAATCAGGAATGACTTTTGATAACTCGTTGTCCGATGAAGAGGGGAGGTGAAGCGTTGAAGGACTTGACCAACTTCAACGACTGAATTGTATGGAGGGTCTCACTGTGAACATATTGTGAATGTAGGAGGGTCTTTTACTCATAAACAAGTTAAAAATGAAAGCTTTTAGGAATTATTTCCTTCTCTGGGCATATATCCTAATTAGTAACATATAAATTTGTGCTTTATTACTCATAAAATTCATACTCAAACATGCCAGCTGGCATTCAGTGAAAAAACCACACATAATATAAAGTGTATGATGATGATGAAGGGTAATCTACCGATTAAGGTAGGTTTTTGATGAGCAATTACACCTACCTATAATCCCTCTTCAAA
>WURS02303597.1:0-18468 GCA_011762765.2 Rhinocypha anisoptera
TTCTGTAGCGCATGGCTCGTTTTCCACGATGCAGTTTCTTAAAAACCTCCTCATTCTTTCGCCACTCTCTCACACTAGCTTCATTTACATTGAATTTTCTCCCTGCTGCACGATTTCCATTAACTTTTGCAAACTGAATATCTTCCAGCTTAAACTGAGCCGTGTACGATTTTCGTGTTTTTGCTTTTCTTTCTTCCATGGCCTTACAATAATAAATATAATTAGGTACTATTGAAAAACCTTCGATACCACTTTCAAAATTGTTTGTTTCCTAGTTCATTTGTCCATAGAAAGGTAGTTATAATGATTTCGCTGTAGATTAAACAGCAACATAATGATCTTTAAAGTACTTTATGAAAAATAGTACAAATTTGAAATGCACGTTATCAATACAAATATCAGAGAGAAGAAATTTTGGAAATGCGTGTTATCTAGTAGGTGCGTTTTATTTACCAGAAAATACGGTAGTTGTTTCTTTGTTCTTAAACCTTTGGAATATATATCTATTAGACAGAAACAGGTGGGCTGAGCTCTAAATATAGAAGCTATGTGTGAAACAATCAAGTGTTTTTAATTTTCTGTATATAATAATAATATATTTATTATCCAAAGACCATTGAGTTATACATTTTTGTTCCCATTGCAAATGTGCTCTTGCTAGATATTCTGGAATTATGGCACAAAACATGAATGGAGTCCCCATTTCTAGTATTATATGAGTGAATGCTATTGTTGCTCTTGAGGAGATGAAGGTTGCTCTCTACAATCACAACTGTATGAAATATGTACAGACATGGCACAGTTAATATGTTTAATTTGACGAATAAAGGTCTGCAAGGGACTATAAAATGCATTCCCAGCATGCTTCTAATCACCTTTTTCTGAATTAAAAAAAACTTTCTGAAGCAGAGTTGAAATTGCTCCCCAGAAAACAATCCCGTAGGAAACTCTAGAGTAAAAATTAGAATAATAAATTGATTTTAGTATATCTATAGAGACAGTATTGTTTAAAAATTTTACCTGATTAACAATTGAATTTAACTTAGTAATTAGATAGGTAACATGGATAGACCAACTGCCAGTTTTCTGAATGTGTAATCTCAAAAATTTAGCATTTGATGTGAAAGAAATATTGTCGTGATTCAATTACAAATTTTGAATGCTAAGCGTGCCTTGGTTAATTAAAGATGAGACCTTGGGTTTTATCACAATTTAGATTCAGTAGATTGCCACCACACCAATTCCTTGTTTTTGTCTAATAATGTTGTGAATGATTTAAGAGGGAATCAATACATTTGTCTGAAATGATGAAATTAGTATCATTTGCATACAGTGTAGATTTACATTTATGCTCCCATTCAGTAAAGGTAAATCATTAACATATAATAGGAATAGAATAGGATCTAAAATTGATCCTTGAGGTACTCCTTTCGTGATTTTGCACGGATTAAACATATATTTTTCATTTCTCATAGTAATTTCAACTCTCTGAGACCTTCCTGATAGGTAAAAGATTAACCAGTTTAATGCTGTTCCTTTGATGCCAAATTTATTACACTTATGATATAGGATGGTGTGATTAACCATGTTGAATGCTTTAGAAAAATCTAAAAATAATGCAAGTACTTTATGGTTAATATCTAAGGAATTAGATATATAAATTTAAAGGATCAATAATGCTGCTTCAGTGGATCTACCTTTCCGATATCCCCACTGAGAGTTGGATAATGTTATATTTCTCTAAGTAAGGAGATAATCTAAGCAAATAAACTAATTCAAATAACTTGGAAATTTGTGTCAGAAGTGAAATTGGTCTGTAATTTTCAATGCTATTTTTATCACCTTTGTTCTTATAAATGGGGACTACTGTAATTGTTTTTATTGCCTGGGGAAATATCCCAGTACAAAGCGATTTATTAATTAAAGACGTTAAAGGTTTAACAATGTGCCTACTGCAATCGAGTAGTATTCCAGGTATTCCATCTATGCCAGGAGTGAAATTTCCACCTAACTTTTTCAGGAAAGATAATACCTCACTTTCATCACAGGGATAAAGATACAAAGAATCATTAAGATTAACTTCAGACCATATAGATCGTTCCTTTGCAGGATTATTAGGGCAATGTAATGATATTACATCTGAGAACATCTCATCAATTTTATCAGAAATAATTTTAACCATTAGTTATGAGATTTCTTTTCTTGTCATAAAAACTACGTAATGACCTTGGTGATGTTCTGCCTAATGTCTCATTTATAATCTTCCAAGTTTCTTTAGTTTTGTTGGTTACAGTAGCTATCCTCTTTCATTAAAATATTTCTTGGCTTTTTAATGATGAAATTATACGTTTTTTTAGCTATGAGAAATTAAGCATGAGTTTCAGGTGACTTGTTAAATTTACAAAAATAAGCCAATTCTCTTATTATCCTTGAAATATCAATTATTTCTGATGTTATCCATTCCTTTCTACGTTTAACCCTTGGTTTAGTCTTAATTGTGGGTTTTGCACATTCAAATAAGTAACAAAATTTATTGTAGAAGTTTTTAAAACTAGAGTCTACATGGAAAACTTCTTCCCAGTTTTCCTTGGAGAGTATAAAACTCAGATAATCAATATTGCATGGTGAAAAAAGATTTTTGGATACATAGTTTCATATGAATTTACCCTAAGAGTGAAAATTGTTTCAATAGCACAATGGTCGGATTTACCTATGTCTGTCACAGAAGATGCAGTCTTTTATACATCGTAGTTGGTAATTATGTTATCTAGGACCGTTGATGTTGTGCTAGTGACTCTGGTGGGAATGTGTAATAAACAATGAATACCATACAAATCAAGAACACTTTTTAGGTCAGTGAGTTGTACAGAATCACATTTAAAGTCACAATTAAAATCACCTGTTAAATAATAGTTCTGTTTCGATTAAATAAAGAGTATAAAAACTCATCTAATTTTCGGATAAACTCACTGAAATCACTTGAAGGCTAACGATACACAGCAATTAATATACATTCAATGTGAGCTATTCTGAAAGAACTGGCTTCACATTCAAACACTTTTTCTTCTGCTAATTGAACATTAATGACATTAAAGTTACATTTTAAACGATCGTGTGAATAGATACTACTCCTCCATTCTTGTGTACACCACGACAAAAGAATGCGATACGATTGTAGTTCTGGAGTTTGATCACTTTTATTTCTTCAGTGGTCAACCAGTGTTCACAAATGCACAGAAAGTCCGGTTCCGAATTCATCAAAATAATCTCGAGTTGAGTAGCTTTATTTTGTAGGCACTGTATATTGATAAATTTAACTGAAAACATGTTATTCACGTTAGGAATAGCTTTCTGATAATCTACACTACACTCATTAGGTACTTGCCATGACTCAACATCAATATTTTTGTCGTATGTCGTTGTCAGATGGCATATCTCTTTTAACCAAATGATTTTTTCAAAAAAAATTTTTGTATTGCAGTGTTTTCTGGCCATATTCTTACGTCATATAACTTTTTAACAAGATTTATATCCGTGGAGATTTTTAATGATGCATACTGCCCTTTAGCATTTAGAGGTTCTACATCCAAGGATGACCAGTTTTGAATCTAAATAACTTTTTAATGCATTCGAATCGGTCTCAGGAGCCAATCTCCAAACATGAACATGAGCTTTTCTCAGCATCGCTTTGAAAGGACAAACAGAATCAGAGTTGGCCATACCATATATCCGCTTACGTTGCCTCTTGTTTTACACTTCTATAAAATTGTCAGTGGAGCCGTCTTCATTCAAGGGTTCTTTGTTTGGTTCATCTGGCAAATTCACATCATATGATTTCTCAGCTGATGTGTTTTTGTTGGTGGACTAAGTTGGTTCGTCTGGCATCAGGATAGTCTTCCTGCAGCAAGGATCCTTCGTCAGGGAATCAGAGGGTGGTAATGATGATGGCAGTTGTACCCTTGTCACTTTACGGGGGTTCTTCGATATATTAGAAGAATAATATCTCCTAATCATTGAAGAATACGTAGTCTTCGGCTCGCTTATGTTGTTAGATGTCTCAGGTGGGGAAACTGGTTTCCCAGGCTTAATAGATCGTGAACATAGTTCAACCTTGAGTTGTTCAATTTGTTTATTTTGAGTTAAGATAGTGTCACTACACATATTTAGCTTTTTCGTTAGCTCCTCCACCATTCCACGGAGATCTTATTGGCTAGTCAACAACTTGTTTAGTGTAATGTATACATCATAAAACTGGTGGGAAGAATGAACCCAGAACAAAAGTTTGGAAACCATTGAATCATATATTTTGTAAAAAAAAGTCATAACAGCTATCAGGAAAAAAACAGGTGAAATGAAGAACCTCAGACAAACTGGTTTTATGTTGGCTGACTTTGTAATTCAACTTGTATTAGCTCAGTTGAGGAACATTTACACTGTAATTAGCACAAACACCATACATTGTCACACTTATAGCCTACTCACAAGGAACATCAAGTTGAAATGTGTTATTTACCCAAATTGAAGAGCTGTTAAGAGGTACTCTCTTGTTTTACCTCATTTTACCTGTTTTTTTCACAGGACGATTTATTATAACAAGTAGGTACGTTTAGATACCTTCGAAATTAATACTTTTATGCTCATAAATTTTTCTTGTGTCTATGGAGAAATTATTATATTTTTTTGGAACTACAGTAGAAGTCCGCTATAGCGAGTATGGCTTATAACGAGAGTATCACTATAGCGAGTGATTGTTTTCCTTTAGTTGGCCCACGTGTTAAAACATAGGGAGTTCCGCCAGATATTACGAGTGATCACATCTGCACTATCGCTATAGCGAGTAGATTTTGCAGTGGTTGCTGTTCGGGTTACATAACTCGCAGGATTTGAACACTCATTACATTGTCTTGACTAGCGAATCCACATTGTAAGGAAGGTTTTATGAGAGACTTTGTGGTTGTACGCCACAGACTTTCCTGGGGAATGAATCAACAACTTATCTTGGAATCAGTGCTCGTCTGTCATTTCCTGGTGCTATTTTGTCCTTATAGCCGATCAATCGGAATAAAAGAACATATGGAGCTGTGAGCTAGACTTGTAGACAATACAGGAAATGCCCATTTGTCTGTGTTGACCTTAGCAGGACGGCCAATCTCTCGACCCTCCTCTTATTTATGGAATCGTAATTGTTAACCGCAGGCCATACCTTATCTATGATTGTTCACGAAACGTAGCCAAAGATAATACCGATGCGTGACGTACAGTAGTTACGAGTGCATGAGTTTTGGTGACAATATTTTAAAGTCTTTTTGATAAAACGATCTATTTTCAATGCATTTGCGGATGGATTAATGCAACTACTTCATGGGTCATTTTCGCCTACTTTTGCTGCCGTTATAAATGCCGGAAGAGGCAAATTTAAATGACCGTCGGCTTTAACGAGAGATTTTTCGTTATTTATCAGCTCTCGTTATAGCGGACTTCTACTATAAATGATATAAATTAACATGTATGACATAAAAAAATGGTGTTTTTATCATTTTTAAGATTGTAGAGACAATAAAAATGATAAAACAAATCTAGAAAAGAAGTTTACAAAGTCTAAAAAGAAGTGGAGACAACATTTGAGAAGTGTGCCAAAGAATAAAAGATATACTTAACCGTACATTTTTCAAACAAAGAAAGTTTTATAAATGGCAAATCATCAAAACCACATGATAGCTTATTCGAATTTAAATGTAAACAAATTGCTAGTTGTTGGCATAGCTCATACTTTATTGCTAATGTCACAGGGTGATTTAAAAATATTATTTTATGCTACCAATATTTCATTAAAATCCCACTAAGCTTACCAGTTGGCTGACTGCTAGAGATTATCATCTGGTTGACAAGGCCAGACAGATGAGTCCTCACAGTTGTCAGATGCCGACAATAAGCTAACCATCCATAAAACCCACGTGAGATGATCTGCCTCTTCATTGTGGCACAAAGGAGCTGAATTGATTCACTGAAATGTTAGCACAAAATATTAAAATAAGAAAAAAATTAGATTGAAAGTTATCCTACCAATAAAGTTATAGTGACTTGAAATTGACTTTAAATCCATTTGTCTTAGCAGGAATTTATTGCAATGCAATTACACAACTACAAAACTACTTCCACAATAAAACAGAAAATATTTTAACAGAAAAATAGCTGATTTCAACTGTTTTTCATCATCTTATGACGGGCTTTCTATGCATTCCATGCATGCCAGAAATCTAATGAAATAGAATTTTTAAATATTTTTTCCTAATGATCACAATGGACAAAGAAGTCACTTCAATACTTGTCACAAGATCCCAGAGAAAATGAACATTCAAGTAAAAATATCTTGTCTGTGAGAAAAACTTGTCAGGAGTGGCCAAAATCAATGACATTTTTCACTGTTAGTGTTGACAATTTTGACAAGAGTCCCCTAAAAGCACTATGCTATTAAGTCAGCTTCTAGTTTCTTCATGATTTAAACCTAAGGAGTATTGTATAAACAGGAATGTCATATAAATTGCATCTACTTACCCTGGAGTAGTTTTTGAAAGGCTTCGATTGAAATTTTTTGGAGAATCTTCCACACTTGGCTGGGATGTAGGCATTGGCACATCCATGCCATTTGTTGGGTCTAAACTTAGTGACTTAGATGAGGATGTGGATGAACCAGTGGATGAGGAAAACTTGGGGATCCGGCCCCCATTACTGCTACCCCGATTCCAGCGGCCCCAACTTGTTGGAGAAGATACTGTTGGGTTGAGTAGCTCTCCACCTGAGATACATGGGAGTTTCACAACTATGTGATTATCCTAGAGACCAAAATGGCTTTAGGCTGGTATAAGTCAAAATTTATGAAATAATTTTACTCAAATTACTACAATAGAAAATTTCCATTAAATAACTTCCTTGTTCCATTAGACTAAAAAGTTTTTGTTTATTTTTGTTTAAAATTCATTGTATTCATGTTAATCGATTGTTAATCTCATCCTATAATCAGTTGAATTATAATATTGACGATAATCAATTGGATAATAATTTTTTCTCATATCATTTCTTCCTCATTGAAGCCTAGAAGAAAAAATTTCAAAGGATTTTAGCAAAAATGGCCATTTTCTACTGAATAAATACTTTAACAGTAAATTAACATCATAAAATTTACTTCCTTTAGATTGCTTCTTCCCTCATTTCTGGCTTTCAATAAATATCCACTAAGTGAGTACCAAAGACTGATAGGCATTTCATATTAAGGTATGTTAACAAAAATACATTCATTAAAATTACACAATGGCATTATGACTTCAATGATTGAAAGCTAGTCCCTCTTAATAATCTGGCATAAAATCATCTTGCACACAAAGAGTATAAAAATATAAATAAAAGTTATATCTATGATTCAAAATAAATTTGATCTTTTTATTTTAAAAAGGCATCCTACTTCATTGAGGATCTAAGGGCATTGCCCAATTGTCACTTTCTCCATCTTGGATCCAAACCGACCATTGGAGGAAATATGCAATGATAAAAGAAGGGAAAATCATTTTAACTCACATATGTCTTCATGCCTCATCTTGTTCACAATTCGGAAAACATAGTCTGTTGATTCTTCTTCTTCATCATCCTCCTCCCCATCTTTTCTCTCCTCACTCTTGAGAGATGGCAAAATCCTTCCCCTTCTTCTCAATTTGGGAAACACTTTCCCTAAAGCCAGAAAGACTGCTCTTAAAATCATTAATGGAATCTAAGACCAGCATTAAAGTTAATGCCTACTATAAGAATTGCTATGATGACCACTTGTGCTGAAAAGATGTTGAAATATATACTATGACTATTCAAATACTACACAAGTAATTGGTTTGTCATTAAATTTCTTGCCATTTACAATCTATATACTTGGAAAGAGACTTTAGAGAAATAAATATTAAAGGATCATTCATGGCAAACACTAGGTAACCCTGTATAACTACAACTAACTATGAAGCAATGAAACAATGATAAAAGATAATACCAAGCAAGATGAAATTTATGAAAAAATATATACAATATTATTAATTAATCATGCATGCATGACCTTTTCAAAAGAGGTTTCTAATAATTGAAATTACATAATTCTTAACAGGAATGTAAAATAAAACAATAATTACACTGTTTTTATGTGAACTGGCACAGCATTCTAAAAGAGTAAAACTCTTAAAAGAGTGTATATCCCATGCAATCAAATTTGGCATGCTACATAAATGCAATAAATATTGGGTTAAAGGAAGGGGTAAACACCAAAACAGTTTTTGAAATGTGTGTGAAATATCATTAAAAGCATGATGACAGGTGATTCCATGGTAAAACGAACATTTAAAGTATGACTCTCAAATGTGGACTATTTGATATACCTAATAATAAAAAAATAAAAAATATGTAAAAGATGATTGAGGATATCAGTCAGTAAAATTTTAGAATTCTTTCTAGTTAATGTGATACACATTTGTTTTATTTGATTGCAATTTACACTTTGATTTACTTGTGCAAAAGGGAGTTGATGAAATATAGTATTTCATGCAAACAGACTGAATGTGTAGCCTTTAGAAAAGATTCTCACCTTTCCCCCGTTGAGACCATAATGGCGGATCCAATTGGCCATGAGGGAGAAGTCCTGTTTCTAGGCATGACAGGAATGATAACAAATGACCACCCTTAGGGAAATGGATTGGTGGATGCTGGATTCCATCTTGCCCCACAAGAACAACAGTTCCTCCAGAATCAGCTGTAAATCATGAGATCAAGGAGGAAAATCGGTTTTAAGAAATCTTATGAGATCAATTTTTCAATGATCAAAATGTAGACAAGTAAGCAAAACTAAATACAAAATATAACCCTTTCATGCCAGGGCCCTATACTGGAATACAGTCCCAGCTTATGAGTGTGCAAAGAAAAATGTTGTCCCTATACAGAGCTAATTTTCAGGAGAGTTTGAAACAAAGTTCCCAGATATAAAATTTTTCCCTCTTGGACTCTCCTCAGTGGCATACGAGACTTTTTCTCAGCAAAAGGGCACCTGTGACCTCTCCTGCAGTTGCACCAGCAATCCCTTCCACAGCATGTGTCCATGGTAAAATTTGTTTATATGCCACGGTTATTCAAAAGAAATTTGAATTTCAAACTCTACAAATATGATGTAAGAAATGAATTTCTTGTGATTCGCTCTGCATGCAAAATTTTTAAACGAAATTCTATTGTCAAAATTGACTAAGATCTTGTACAGAAGACTCTTGTAAGTACATAATAGTGGCTACTAATGAATAGTTCTTATATTTCACACACAGGTTAAAATCAATTTGATTATTTAGTCTTCTTTTGTTATAGAAAGAAATCTCTATCCTTGGGCTTTTTCCTACCAAAAGTATGAATCAATGATACTCGTAGTTAATAGTTTTTCCAGTTGTAACAGGATGAATAGCAAGCTAAAATACTCTTTTTTGCAAGACTGACTAATATTGTTACGACCATATATGTTGTAACCCATTGTATATGTAACTAACTCTGCATGAAAATGTATAGAAATCCCAAAGGATTACTTCACATTATTTCCGCCCTTGATACAACTACATACACTGTTAAAAATAATGGTAGAATTTCATTTAAAAGTGGTATAAGCTCAGCAAATTGATGGGAATTTGGTTTTTAAATAATATTACTTGAAAAATTGTATATTATCAGGCATAACTATGTGGAAATCCATTTCTGAGAAAAGGAACAATGTACAATGTACAGGAGTATGTTGTTCCTTTTCTCAATATTACTTGAGTTTGTAAAAATGGCTGTTTTAAAAAAATGCACTTGACAAAAAAAAAATTGACCATGAACATATTCTGAAAAAGGGGCAGCCAGAATGAAAGGGAGTCAATTAACCACCACCTAGGACCTCAGGGAAGGACTCAAGTTGAGTCGAAACAGACAATATGGATAGACATAATTTATCACTTTTTGCTTTGAGTTTCATGAGTTAACAATACTTTTGTATAAGTAATGATATATGACATGCCAATAAATCTGCAAGCTTAAGATACTAGGAAGTTAGTTAGATTTCATATCTAGATTTATCACATTTAGATAATTAGCATGCTTTCTTCCAAGAATCTCTTATACACTAAATCACTTGTTATATTGCAAAAAGCTTACTTGCCTACATGAAACAACACAGCAAATGATTTCATAATATAAATAGTAAACAACTAATATTTAGTTTATTTTAATACATCAACCATTTGTAAATGTTTAATTCACACCATAATAACATCATATTTGAAGTAAGTACAAAAATATATGCATAGGTTCTTGAATAGGTTGACTAGATTTTTTAAATAAAATTTTTTTTCAAAGGACAAAAATAGATGAATATATAGAGTATTTACTTTCATCAATAAAATTAATAATATTCTTATCAAAATATATTAACAATATATCAGTTACTATATGTGACACAAGGGATCATGAAGAATTACCTTGTTGATGGCAGTGTACATAAACAATCTCATCCACATTGACATTCATAGCATAGTCCCAGTAGAGACTGAAAATTTGAGAAATGGCTATTAGTCAGAAGTTGGAGCATAGGTCAATAAAAACAATTGGATAATAATATTATGCATAATAAAATGAAAGAGCAAAGAGAGAATCAGAGTCAATTATGCTGACCTTTTATCCTGTTGGGTCTCATTTTCTGTGTATCCATTCATCAACTGGTTTGGTGTCCATTTGATTGTTAGAAGTTGAGCTGTCTGATGCAGTGACAGATATCCAGGCATGGGCTCCGTGATATCTTTCTGTTAAAATTAATCATGAATGTTAACAGTGATTTCATCATATCTATTTGTTTAAAAAATGTGGAGGAAACAATTTCAGATAATCTGGTCCATGTGATTAGGATATCTCAATAACTAATTGAGTTGAGTATCATGGAGTAATTCATAAGGGTTGAAATTGCTGGACATCTGACAGCAATAAAAATTTTTGGTTAGGTGATGAATTGGCACAGAGTACATATTCCTAAGAAGTAAAGAGCCATGGGGCACAGTTGCATTAATTTCAATGAACCACTTAATCAACAATTTCAATTCCAGTTCAAATCTTGAAGGCCACCCCACATTCCATGCTGATATACTTAACCCCTCAAGCATACATCGGTCAAATCCATGTCTCTAGGGTGACTTTAATTGGAGGTACCTACCTAAAATCGCCCAGGGTGCTTTTTGTCACAATTGTCCAAGAATATGTGTAGACATTATTAGAAATTTTGTAGACATTTTTAGCATTGTAATTGCTCTTCATAAATATTCCAAAAAATATATTCTATATACAATTGTTTCTACTTTATTATTGTAAGTGAATACATTTTGCTTTGCCGTTTATATTTGAAGATATTTTATATTATAAGAATTGCTATATAGTGATAAATCTGAACATATTTGATGGTTCGCACACACTTGAGGCATGGGTTTGGGTTCACACAAATGCTGTGTCACACATTCTGGTGGGAGGAAATACCTCCATATTGAGTTATGCTTGAAGGGTTAATGCATAACAACCATATAGAGAAATAATTTGATATATAATTTTTATGAACATTTTTCATGAATCTATACATTGATTGATACTTAAGTAATGCTCCAATTGTAGAAATTGTGGCCAATTATTTCATTAGCTTAGCATTTTAGTATATTTCAGGACATATTCAATTTCTCCTGGAATGGATAAATTTCTCTTGTAGGGTAATTTTTTATGCCAATAATATCCCCATTCAAAGCAGCTGTAAAAATTACTTCAACATGGTTTCTATGAAGGACTACCATAAATGCTATGCACCAATTCTGTTTTGATGCGAATGAAAGTAAAAGAATGGTTTGGACTATTTGAAATTCCATATAAAAGAAGCCCATGAAATATATAGATCAATCCAAAGAATAACATTTATTAATGCTCATGGGTCATCTTATCACTTAAAATTTAGGACACTTATCTTTGAAAACCCTGATAATGAAGAACATAATCTATATATTAATATATTTGTAACAGGAAGGTTCAAGATCGAAGGGTTGACAAGATGAATTTACATGAATTGTAAATTTTGGACACCCTCATAGCCATTCTCCTCTACTAGGTGAAACAGTAGTTATATATTTCCCATAACACTATACAACGTTTGTGACCACATTAACCATTCCACTCATATGAATGGCTTCAGACGAGAGGCCACCAATGTCTGACTGCTGGCAAAAATATATCAATTTCTATCAAAATACTGAACAATTATAAAAGAAATTGGTCATCCACGAAAAGTTTACACGAGTAATTTTACTTGAGAATAATTCATTTTCCTCTTTCAGAACCCAAAACCCTGTGATGGCCGTCAGCAGGATAATTCACGCCTAGAACCTTGGTAGAGTGCAAGTGAATGAGAGGCTGGGGTGTGGGGGAAGGTTGGGGAAGTGGGAGGGGGAGTCGGGGGCATCTCATTGGAGCAGGGTATAAATGACCCTTGAGTCATGACCATCTATCTCCACTCCCCTCCTGACTCCCCCCTCTCCCCTGCTGTGAGATGGCAGCTTGACTGGCAATCATCCTCTCTTACCCAAAGACCTTGAGAGAGACAGTAAGGGGGAGGGAGGTGAAAATGGGTGGGCTGTTAAAGGCAGCCCCTTAAATCCCAGGGCGGAGCGGGACGAGGGAGAAAGTCGGTGATATTAAGGGTGGCACGAAGCACATCAAACATGACGACCTAGTTCGGTGCGCGTGTTCGCAGAGCACCCTAAGGGCACCGGAGTTACTTCATTAGGTACGGTGGCGGTTATAACAAAAGTTATTTCGCTGGGAGCACAACTTTCGAGGAAACACACACACGCACGCACCGTGTCGGTTAAAGGCGGACAGTCAGGGCAGGGGAGGAAATTAATCAGAGAGAAACCAGGCGTCGCCTCTAACCCTTCATTTCCAGGTACAAAAGAGACCGGTGAGGGCGGTATTTATGAGAGAACATGGATATTATTCGGCAATGCAGAACCATGTTTCTACAGGGACGCCACTAGAATTGTATCACCTCATGACGCTAGAGAGAAGAATACAAATTAAATAATTGTTATTATTACATGATGTCCTAAATAAGGGTTGTGACGAATTATTGTTAGAAAAAGTTAATTTCTATGCATCACACGTTCAGTGTAGAAATGAACTGTTTAACAGGAAACGATACAATACAGAGTATTGTGAGAATTCTACATTAAGTATAATATTCCGGTTATACAATGTGTACGCGAAGGAGCTGGATGTTTGTACATCCAGAACTGAATACTTAAGAACTGTTAAATACTCTATAAAAATTAACCAGATTGAGCTAGACGATATCTAACAATTAAGTTTGTTTAAAGTTAGGTAAAGTCTAAGGTTTGTCCTGTAATTTTACATTTTTTTGTTGGATAAACTAAATAAATAAAAAAAATAATTTCACGAGAAAGCTCCGAGGTTCAACCCCCGGTCAAAGTAGCGTGGGCGACGTGTTCCACCTATTCCTTAAAGCGGTCTACGCCTACCTATTCCTTAAACGGTCTTTAAATGAGCACAGAACCACCTATGAAAATTCCGCTTTCATTCGGATTGCAACTCATTTGTTCCACGAAAGAGGTCAATGTGGTCCAGCGTGCATTTCGATATTCTCCGAAGATCTGACCACGTCGGTCCGAGCAACAACTCGATGCTTCCTTGAGGAGATGATTTTCAGATTAGACTTCAGAATTCCAATTCCAAATTAATTTCTGTGGAGACAGCATCGGAATCCATACCCCCCGAGCGTCCCCGTGATTATATAGAGAAACAGAATATTGACGCCAAAAGATTATCACGAAGGAGAGCATTAGAAACATTTGTGCGAAAATCAACAGGGGAATAGACGGAACAAAACGCATTTTTTATAAGTGGCATTTTGCTAGTTTTGCTACATTTTCCCGAACATTAATTGAACGCAGGATATTTCTAAGACGATTCCACATTTTACATAATGTTTTCGCAATAACCTCGAATTGAGTGACACGCTGGCCATAATTTTGTAAAAACAGCTCTCTCTCTCTCTCTCTTCGATTCGTTTCGGAGATAATAGGTATTTTAAATGCAATATTTTCGAAGGCGTTTCAATTCACTTTTGCAACTTGTTTCTTAAAAATCTCATGTAGTGGACGAATGAATAAAAAAAATGATGATGCGAACGACTTCTAGATACGCACTCGACCACTTTTTACCCAGCATCTGAATGTTCGTGTACGAATGCCTAGTAAAATTATTAAATGACTCCAACAGTGACGCGGACTAAGCATCCGTGAGAAAAAGGACCGCAGGTTTGATAGCTCAAAACTATTACTGCAACAGAAATTCTGAAATAAGTAGGTAAAATACGAGCGCGAGTATTCGTGCAATTTATGGAAATAACTTGGGAATAAAAGGGGGCAATATTTATTCTTGGTATTAATGTTACGTTAGAAAAATTCGAGAACTCAAGGATGTTGACTGTATTCACTTGTTTGCACTCTATGCTTACATTTTTAGAAAGTTAATAAATAATTATTGCGGAATGAAGTGTAATGTGCTAGCCACCTCAGATATTTATAGGGTTCTGTAGGTTATTACAGATAATGAAATTGCGACTACAGACCACAGGGACTCAGGTGATGCCTCTGAGTAACTCCAACTAAAACAAAGCCGAGTGATTTTTATTGCCATCTAAACTTTCTGGGATACCACTAGCGCCGTGGGGAAGGGATGCAGTGCCTGAACTCCATACATGCGCACACATAACATACCATAGATAGATCGATAGGAGAGAGCCTTACTCTCACTTATCAAACCAAACTTCTGTTGTAAGAGGAAGGCGCAGTGAACATTTAATATAGGTACTATATTTCCACTTTATTTCCGTTGACTACATACCAAAACGAAGAAAAAGGCATCTTCAACTGCATACCTGTTTAATAGGAAGACATATTCAAATAGCATAAAAATAGGTCACAAAGATAAATGTTGATCATTGCGTAAAGTAAACTTTACCGTTAAACCTCAAGACTCCGATAAATATCGTAATATGCTGGGATATAAAATATACAACCTGAGAGAAAGAAGGAGTGATGTGAACGGTTGCCAAGAATGCTGCAGTTGTAAATTTCCGAGGAAACAAATTCAAATGCCGGTAGAAGTCACATCCAGGTTATGGGAAAGAGAAACAATAAAAAATTGCATCGAGGCGCTTTCACATTTCTTTCTTCCCTTATCAGTAATCTGTTAAATAGAATACACGATAGGAGTAAGCCGCAGTCCGTAAGGCTCTTCCTGGGGATGGAACTATCTTTAATATATAAGCAAAAATCAGGATATTTAAAAATATCCGCAGAAAAAAAACTTTGGAGAAAGGGCAGACTCCCAGACCAATCTCAAGAGAGTAGAGACTCTTGAGGGTAAATGAAAAACACCGAAGAAAACAATTCCACAATCAAGAGATGCAAACAAAGTGAAAAGCTACACACGCAATGTTAGCGCGTGAGCATTTGAACATTAAAAACAACTCTATTAAAACAGCTCACACCAAGTATCGTAAGGGCCACGGATCCAGTGGAATCCGTGGATGCGACCAGAGGTTGGGGAAGGGGGACGGAATGGAGTCGACACTACTCTACCGAGATGTTAAGAGTAGCATTTTTGTTTATAGGGTGAGATGACGGCGAGGATCACTCAACATCTACCGCATCACAGAAAAAAAACCCGTTTCGGTGAACACAGCATCCATGCCCTAGGCGAAACTGGGGCTGGAGGAATTAATGCCGGGATTATCAATGAGAGTGACTTGAAAGTATTGGCCAGTGGAGTGATAATAGTGTGGCACATGGAGACAGGAGCACGATGACTCGAGCTGCAGCTGAGAGAACGGGAGTCGGGAGTGGGGCCTGATGACGTCTGACTGGACCAACTTCCATCAACAGGCGTAATCAGGTGGTGTGGTTTTTAGTGGGTATGGGCCATGGGCTAAAACCCCCCAGACCGAGTCTCCCACACTCCCCTCAGGGCCACCTTCCCTGGGGATTTTTGGACTCGGACGGAAAAAAATGCATATTCCAAACCACCTCCAAAAAATACACGTTCTACCCCAATAGGCTAATCCGGCTGGCTGAACCCCAGACGTCAAAGGGTAACTACACGCATTATATCCCGTTTTTACCCCGTGAATCCACAACCGAAATCCTTTATTACAACTCAAGTATTCAAAGGAGTGGAGGGGGAGTTGAGACCGAGCGTCTAATTGACACGAGCCGGCCCTGAGGGGGAGGAGGACATGTTTAATTCAGGTTAACCGACAATTGTTTCGGCAGGGTTGACGATTGAGCCCACTCGATTTCACCTACTCGTTACGGCTTACACAACTTGTGATTGACAACATATATAAAATTCGGGTTGCATCGTTTGAGGAAACATTTTAATTATCTATTTATTAGTTAGTTATTTTGCATGTAAATTAATTGCAGGTAGTTTGACATTGCTCCCGCACGATGCGAACAATGTTTTGCATGCATGTAGCTTCCTTTTGTAAGAATAATCTTTAATTTTTGCATGTGGAAGTGCATGTATTTTGGTGGCTCGCCCCATGCAACACACCCTAGCGGCGGCTTGCAGGGTAACACGTAGAAGTGATTCTGACGAGGGGTTAGGTGGAAGAAGGGATTGTTACAAATTGCCCGATTAATAGAGACGTATTGTTATTATTTTATAAATTTCCATTTTCTTCAGTGATAACTGAGTTTAACCAAAGAGTACGGGTCTTCACCAAAGTGACTCTTTACGGTCGTGCAGAATTTAGAAATTTTCTCGTCATGTGGCATGTTGAGATTACTATGGCCTTCCGTAGCTTAATATCTGAGTTTGGATTCAGATGGAGTGTTTTAAAACTATTTTGAATTCGATAATAAAATATGTTGGTTTTGCTTTGATATGTTTCCAAAGAATTATTCTGTGGGAATACATCCAAGCAAAACCAACATATTTTATCATTGTCATTATGGAATCCCACCAAGTGACGGCTGCCTCAGTGAATTTTATTTTGAATTTGTTTCGGGACTATATCGGTAGCTGAAATTACAATGGACACGACCCTGCTCCATATTCCAATTAAAAAAAATTATTGTTGTAATTGTTATTACGGCGTCTTCAGCTCCCCCCCCCCCTCAAGGTCGCCTCCCTCACCGGTAAGACGAGCACGTTGTTCTTCCCGTAGAGCAGGGTGGCCTTGCTGTTCTGATGCAGCGACTCGACGTACTCCTTGGCCGACGCCGGGAGCGCCGGGCGGTTGTGGGCGTGGTGGGTGGCCTGGATGTGTTGCGAGTGGCTGACCGCGTTGCCCTGGGACGCCTGGCCGGACCCCGCCGCCGACGGACCCGTGCCGCCCGTGCCAGAGCCGCCGCTGGGGTCCTCGGAGCTGTTCAGAGTGTGCAGACTACGGCGGTTGCACGCTGTGAACTGACGTGGGAGAGAGAGAGGTGACGTCAGTGTGTGCGGGAGGAGTTACACCCTCTATATATATATATATATATCTCGGGGATATTGACCTTCCTTATTCTAAAAACCGCACGCAATTTGGTTTATGCCTGAGTAATAACTTGTCACGTAATAATCGGATTCTTCGCACTTCAAATAAAATCAACATGCCGCTATACCAACTAAGAGTGAATAAAAATCTTCTTCTGCCTTTAAACACCCGAAAATTGCTCGTTAAATCCTCAAATTTTCAAAAATTTCATTACTTTTGTTTATTCTTTAACGATTTGACAGTTTTAAATAACCTTAAGCTGCAGCGGTTTCTTAATCATGCATTCGCTACATCTTTAATCTTCGCAAAGATGAGTATCTTACTCCCTTTTACAAAAACATTAGGTTGGTTGAGTACTCATTAGCGACGTGAATACCTTCTTGGGAATTTTTTGTTCCCCATTTTTGCTTTTTAACGAGCCTTCATATCCAACAGACATGTTTTCTAATAGAATTACATCACGAGAAAATGGTTGCAATGACGGATCCGAGAACCCTAGAAATTTCTTCCCGTCGCACAACTGCTTTCCAAAAGTCGTTTGCCATGACAGACGCAAAACTATGGAACTCAATTCCTACCGACTTGAGGAAATCCCGTTCTCTCGCCATCTTTAAAAATAAATTTTTTGATATGCTTACCATCATTTAAGTCTTATTTATATTTGATAATTTCACTTGCTATGTTTCTTTTTTTCCAAAATACTTTTGTGATCATTATGTGTATGTAACACAATTACATGGATGCAATACCTTGTTAATTGGAAAAGGAAAAGTTAGGTTGGGAAACACTCACTGAGCGAAGGTTGAAGTACAGGTTAAATCTTTTAGGCAGATTTCAGGAGG
>WURS02303817.1:0-18468 GCA_011762765.2 Rhinocypha anisoptera
ACTCATAGGTACATAACCAATAGTTAATTTATAGTCATAATACGCTCTCGTAACTTTATCTAACAGTTAGCTTAACTAATAGTTAGCAAGCTGAGACTTTTAACAATGAGTCATAATACCGGCCCTTAGTGCTACAAATTTTTATTTAGCTCTACCCAACAAAAAGTGCCATAGTGATTTTCAGACTTTAATGATGTTAAACTTGAAAAAAAAAGTATATAAGATGCGTATATTGTTAATTATTTAGATAATTGACTAACAAACAGTGATGCAATTACACTATTAAAATTATAATTAGTTTTTACTATGTTCAACTGTTTATACTAGACCCATGACACTTTTCACTCAAGAAGCAAAAGCTGATGGATATATGTGGACCTGTGCCACTAAAAAGGATTAAATGGACCTTAAAAGATGCTGGTTTCTTGAGACAGGAATACTTGATCACAAAGTTTCAAGAATGACCACCATGTGGCATTCTCAGTCACTGGATATATATTCTTTTTTTGCATTAGGTTGCCACATCTGTCCTTGTCATTTTCAGAGTCATAGCTTAAGTGTTAAAAAATGTCCTTTGTATACTTTGGGGAAATATGTTCTGGTGAATATATGTAGCTCTACAATTTACTTCACATACCGTTGCTTTCCATGCAGCTTATTTGAAGGCAAAGTCAATATAATTATAGTGAAACATGACCTGATATTAGACTGTACAAGACAGCGCTAATAATAACAGTTGAAATTGAGAAAGGTATTTTCAAATAAAACTTTGAAAGGAAACTATTAATAAAATGGTGAAATCTTTAGGCAGTCAAATCACCAGCAACAGAAAAAGAATGTGAGACAAGAGTGGCACTGAGAATATAAATGAGTTCATAAAAACTTTTATATCAACTTTAATTCTTTTTACAGACAAAAGGCACAGGCAATGCCACTCACAGGGAACTGAGGAGTGAAGATCAAAAGATGTGGTTCTATAAAGATTGTTCAAAAATTAAAAGTACAAGCTGAGTAAGTAAGAAGAGTAGGATAGATAGAAATCAAAGACGTTAAATAAAAGGTTGCGGAAGACACACAAGTGGAAAACTACCTAATTGGACATATTCTGGGTCTGCCACATTATTTAATTTTTACAAATACAAATAAAATTTACAAATACTATCCTATAAAGTACAAATGTAAATGAGAATTTGTATTTGTCATTTAAAAATACAAATTTGTAAATGACAGCAAAAAAATACATTTAAAAAAATAAAAGTTTACACTTTTGATGAAAATTAATCATGTTCCAGATTTTCAGTAAAAACGTCCATGTCTTTTTTTATAATAAACAGCAAATGAGGGTCAATCAATCTTCATATTAATTTACAAAATTTACTTGATTTAGAAATGACTGCAATGTTGAGCATCAGAATTCAATGTCATTTTCAAGCTTCACTAAAAAAGCATTCCATCTTCCAACTTGGGAAAATAAACTGCAAACAATTACATTTTATAAAAAAATTAAACTGAGATTTTCACCAAAATGAAAAAAATACTAATTAAAATAGCTATAATTAACCCATTCTGGTTACTTAAAAAAAAACAGGAATTATAAACATAAATTTTTTGGCCTTTGATTTTTGATACACAAGACATATTAACTTGCTTCTATTTTCTGTATATTCTGATTATTTTGACATCATTGTTTGCAACTACATACATGGAATTCAGTGTACATCTAAGTACATACTATAAGAGATGTCCTGCCAATAAAAATAAAATTTAAGTACCAACTAAAATGAACACTTGTCACTAATTTTAAACATGAAGGATGGGCTAAATTTTAGTTCAGAAGACAAATTGTTTATATTTTATGACTTAAATAACAAGTATGCACAATGCTACTTATATCCCTATTTTTCTTGCAATTTACTCACATGACCTACATACCATGTAATCCTTTCCATGATTCATTGATCATGGCCATTAAAGCAGGCTTGTTCTCTTCCCATATTTGGAAGAGTCGATTTTGGTCAGGAAACACACAACAGTCAACAAACACTTCTATAGGCTGAGTATTTGTCTTAGAGTATGCATAATCCTATAAAGAATCATTCACCTAATTAAAATAATTGAATTTCATGACAATTTTTACTTGACAGTTTACTATTCAATGACATTTGTACATATATACTATTCATTCACATCTCATGTCATTATCCTAAAAAAAAACAAGCTCAATATAATACTTACCAAAAAGCTGCCATCATGTGGTTTCCACAGCCCGCCGATGACAGTGCCATTTTCAAAATTAACTTTAGGAGAGGAGTCATTGCAGTAAAAATGTCCTTGCTTCATGCTTTTATGTTGACTAACGTAAATATCACCCAAATGCTTAGGAAGCTGACATAAAATGAAGAAAAAAGCAGTCACATATTCATTTAAGAAGTTTAAAAAAAAGTGGTAAGGCATTTCCATCATCATAAAAAAAAGATGAAAAACATAGCACTATTTTCAAATTCTTACAGTAATAGGGATTGTCCAGTTTTTTCTCCCACTGTGATGGGCAGTATCACCACCATATGGGGGTAGAGAAACGTGTAGGGAGCCAGTCTGTAAGACAACTGTCACACTGGGCTGGTGCTTCTCCATCCAATTAATTAAGGCTTTGGTTTCCGGCTGAAGAATTTCTAGTTTCTCATTTTGTTTGCTAGCTGTGAAAAAGTATTTTTTTTAAGGATCATCATGACAAAAAAATCTTGAAAAAGCCATTTAAATTAAAAAAGTTAAACAATACAAAATGAAAGACTATATTGCTTTTAACTCTACTTTGTGGAACTCTATATTTAAAGCTTGAAAAAAAAACATGCTGCCTTTTCCACATAAAAATTTATAGTATGACCACTTTCATTACATAATGAAACTGGTCGCACAGTAAATTTTTATGTGGAAAAAGCAGTGTGTTTTTTCAAGCTTTAAATTTAAAATGATATAACACTTCAGTGAAAATCACTAGCAATTGTAATCATAAATATAACACATAGTAACTCAGACGAACAACACAGAGAGGATAGGAACACAAGAAAGGATTTTTGTCGGGGGAAATGGAAAAATCAATTCCAAAATGAAAAAATAATCCTGGCAAGGAATAAAATCATAGAAATCAAAATAATGTAAGAATACCTTTTTTATTCTATGCTATGCAGTTGTCACTTTTTCAGCTCATTTTAATTTCTATAACTGTCTGGACTGTTACTTACTATTCTGTTGATAATTGGTAAATAACTTGGGAAAATATCTTTTCTTATTAATGATTGAACTCTAACTCTAGAAATATGGTAACTTATGTATATCATTTGTACGTTTAAAATATGTAGTGTGGGGAAATTACTACATATATTCCCAACCAGAAATACTTACAGGGGAAGTTATAGTCCAAATTGACTCCATTTACATTATTGCCTTCCGATGTTGAATTTCCTTCACCATCAGAGCAACGATTTTCCACATTTAAGTTGCTCAAATAAGAGGGATCTGGGTTAACATCTGGTATGATATGAACAGTAGCTTTAATCTTAGGAGCTTCAGGACTTAGGAGATACTCAGATAACCGGAGAAGGATTTCTCTACCAACAGCTCCCTTAGATCCACCCTGGATACCATTAATGAAAGCAATTGATGGAAAATGACCTCTAGGTAAGTCAGCATTTTCTGTTTCACCAATAGCTCTGGGTTCAGGAGATATTTCCAAAGCAAAAATATTCCTTTTCTTCACTGTTTGTCCAATGCTGGGGAAGAAGGAATGCAAAGAATACAAGGAAAAAGGAAAATAAAGTGAATCATAAGTTAGGTAAAATACAACAACAATGTCCTAGCCAACCATATCATAAGGGATAAAATATCAAGGGTCGGAAAAAGGTGTTAATGAATCCTTATAAGTTATACTTAAAAGCTCAATATTTACAGAAAGGAATACCTGCATTCATTGAATGAAAAACCATAACTTTATTATACATGGCATGTTAATAATAAAGTAGCCTCAGCATTAAAACTCCTAAAAAGTTTTCCCATCAACAGTTTATTTTATAAAATTAATAAATATGTATATGTTAAGTTTAACATGGATATCCATAACCATGGCAATAGAAAAAAAATGGAATTCAGAAAAATCATTCAAAACTTGACATTGTATTCTATAGCTCCGTTAATGATGGAGTAATTTTAGACAATGACATCCCGAAAGATATTTTTTTAAATCAATCCTCTACCCCACTTAAAGAACCAATTAAGGATATACTTAATTAGCAAATAATTTAACTCAATGTGGAAAACTCATATTGTTTGATATAATTATTATAATGAATTGATATAAATTATTTATATATTCTATAATTTATCTCAGTGTGCATATATGGTTTTCCACAAAGATGTGGTATCCAGAAAATCACTCAGCCTGGGTTTAGATGGAGCTATCCACAGGCATAATTTGACCTTAAATCTGGCCTCCCCATTATGCAGCCATGTACTCTACCAACTCAGCTACCAAGAGCTCAAATTTATATTACAACTTGCTCCTCATTTGGTAACCAAGTGCTCTACCCACTCAGTTACCAAGACCTCAAATTTATATTATATGTACCCCAGTAAAATATCTTAATATTACTTCAAAAGTAACAGTGCCATTGCTAAAGAATCATTTTAACATTAAGATGACTCACAAATAAAATCTGGTTTTCCTTGGATGTTCAGAATTAAGATGACTTAGTTTGTCAACAATTTTGTGGTAATCATGATAACCTTCAGGCAGACTAGATTTTCCAGCAAACTGAAGAGTGAATCTAACTTCAGTCATCATGTTATCACGTACAGTGACTTTTTTTATAACGTCTTCAAATTCAGGATGTGATGCCTGAAATGAAGGTAAAAAGTTATAGGTATCATAGAAGCAAGCCAAACAGTTAAGAAAAAGAAATGAAAAAGAATAATGTAATTAATGATTAAAAAAACAATAGTGATAATTATATGAAAAACACAACCTTCAGCGTATATTCCCCTGGTGGTAGAATTGTTTTGAAATAGGCTAGGTTGGCACTCACAGGTACATACATTTTCATTTCTGAGAGCCATAAGGTTGCTTTTCTCAGAGGTTTACCATTAGAATCCACCACGTCTCCAAAGATACCTGAATGGTTGGGAATGGAAAGAGCATGGTAAAAAAAGTCCAAAGTTTGTGGTGTTCACCTTTGAATAAATCTACATGTGAAATAGGAATAAATAAATAACATTAATATATAATTAAATTTATTTACTTCCATGTTTCACATATATCTGTATTGAAACTTTAACAAACACATGAGGGCTGTTCTTAAAGTGAGGGCTGGTTGGCCATAAAAGAAAATAAATGGCATTTAAAATTTTTTTATTAAAATCAAAACTTATCTGTGATGTCCAATTATTTTTCAGTATAATCACCTCTTAAATTGAGGCACTTATCATAGCAGGCAGGTTACCAGATTTTGTGTTCCCTAGTAATAGAAGGTCGCTGCCAGTGCTACGTGAATGAATAAATGGCCCTGTGGGTTACATATTCTACTTTCATCATGCCTGCCTCAAAATGCATTGTGCTATCTAATTTTCATTTGTGTGTCTTTTGAAAATGCAGCTTTCAGTAATTTGCAGCGTAATAGTTTGCCGCTTTTACTTCATGCATACTTGCATACTAATTAATGGATGTGTGTTGAAGCTAATTAAGAGTTATGGTTTGTAATAATTGGTATTAATGAGATTTTGGGTGGCTACTTCCTTTCTTTTTTTGGGTGACTGCTTGTTTTCAGATATAATAAGTAGATTTGTATTCATCCACATACTATTAAGTTATTACAAGGGTAGTGAAATTTATGCAACTACTTACCTTTTCCACTTTATCCTGCATTTTTTATGCAGTTTTTATGCAGGTCTTCCATAGTAAATAGATTGATATTGTAACTTCAAGTTTATTAGATTCACTTTAAAATTGGTACAAATAATATTGCTGCCACAGAATGGATTAGTATCATGCAACATGAATAAGTTCATTTGGTTTCTAAGCGAGTACATATTGTGAAATGCCTCAATTGTAAAAGTCTAGTTATAACAGTAGAATCACATTTACACAAGCAAAAAAATAGTTTTTAAGTATTCTGATTAAGAATCCTCATTTGTGAATTCTTTTTGGAATTGAGCTGATTCCATCAATTCAAATGACATGATCAATTTATTCGATAAATAGCTAATCATATCAAAGTATTATCATAAATTATATCAAGTAAACAAAAATATTAACTTTATGAATATAACTTGTTCAGCAAAGGTCAGAAAACTTTCTACATTGTACAGTATAAAAATTTTCAGAAAATGGGTCGAATAAAAAAATTGATAGACCACGACTCATAAATATGAGAAATAATATTACTGTATGTTTTTTATTGCATTACCTTGAAAAACTGCAGTTAAGTAATTCATCAAAGAATCCAAGTTTTCCCGCCAGAGAGATGGCAAATCACGAGCTGGAGGATACTTGCAACAATGAATGTGGGCTGACACCTAAAACACAAAGTTATGATAAGTGCATATATATGCAACTCTTTTTCATAGCAATGATACCTACTTGTACAGTTTAGGAATGATAGAATGATAAAATGTGACCAAAAGAGACCTTCCTAAAGCTACTATAAAGATATCAGCAGTAATCGTCAAAAAAAATTATACTCCAAAAGAATTACGGTATGGTAAAGTTGTACCATAAGGTAAAAATATTGTAAAATAAAATTTAATTGAACTAAATAATAAATACAGTATGGTAATGGAAAGGTTCATCATATTTTCCATTAATTAATCATTTAATTGGAACGGGATCATCTAGAGGTCACATTAAATAAATGAATAGCAGACACATCACTGGAATTGATTTCATACTATTAAGAAAAAATATCCACAAATAAACAGGTATACAAGTCACCTAGGATTAAGTGCAATAATGGAACCATTGATAATGAAAATAATCATCTGCAAAATAATACTTGTCTTGACGAAGAATTATATTCCAATAAATAATTTTTATAAATTCTAATGACTATCTTACATAGGCACTGTTATTTTTGCCCATAATCTCAATCTATTAAAATCCTGGTGAATTAATACTATTTCAAATATTTTCTTACAAAGATCACCGTATGAAACCCATACACAAGGTAAGGGAAGAGTTTGGAGTGGCTTAAAGATTCAGCTGGAGAGTGCATATTGTGACCGATAATGGGAAATGCATTTAATCGCTCATTTTGGATGTGTTATACCATAGAGGGACTGGGAATGCACACAAACATATTACGTTGTAACACAGTATTAGCAATAGTATTTTTGTTTATATGGTGCTTTGATGGCTATGGTATTTTTGCACCTTTCACATCACAGAAAAAACACTATTGGGCAAACACAACACCCATGCCCTGAGCAGGACTCGAACCTGTGACCGTTGGGTTCCAATTTTTTTTACTAAGAACTCCTATGTGTACAGGCAAGATGCGGGAAGACTCCTAGCACAGGAACTTGCTAGGAACACTAAGCGTGCCATCCGTGCTCAAAACAGCAAAATCAATTAGGAAGATGTGGGCGGAGGCACTGTATCGCTCTGTTGACGGCACAGAACTGAAGGAGGCAAGTGGGGTCCCGCAACAAAACACATGGGTAAGGGATGGCACTCGGTTTTTGTCCAGGAGCGACTTTGTTGAGTCCATCCGACTAAGGATCAACTCAATCCCACTTGGATCACGGACCTCCCGAGGGCGCCTGGGAGTTGCAGGGCAGGCTGCAATGCTACTGAGACCCTAAACCACATTCTCCAGATCTGCCACCACACTCATGGGACTAAGGTGAAGAGACATGATGCAGTGGTCAGTTATGTGGAGTGAGGCATGAAGAACTGGGGCCTCCAAGTGACTAGAGAGGAGATATTTGATACAGCAGAGGGGAAACGGAAGCCTAACCTAGTTGCTGTCCACGGAGAAAAGATACTGGTGATTGATGCCTGAGTGAGCAAGCTGACCTGGATAGAGCCAATACTTGGAAAATTTCCAAGTACAAGGACAATAGGACGCTCCTCAGTGAGATCCGGAGTAAGAGGGGAAAAGAAGTGATTGAGGTCCTTGCCGTCACCATCAGTAGCTGAGGTATATGGAGCCGAAGATCTGCGCAGGACGCCCCAAAAGTGGGTATTATAGGAAAAAGAGATCTTAGGGTACTGGCCAGTAGGGTGGTAGTGGGTGGGTTGGTTTCGGTGCATTTTTTCAGCAAGTGCACCAAGAGGAGACCAAAGTGGGAGAGAGCCAGAGTGGGGTAGGCGGCCATATGGCATTTGCCTGCCGTCGTTTGCTGACTCCCATTAATAGGCACAATCAGGTGGTGTGGTTTTTATTGAGTATGGGGTTGCCTGAGTTCCACACTCCCCAGGGACACCTTCCCTGGGTGTGCGTAAATGCATTTTCTGCACCACCTCAAAAAAAAAAAAAGAAAAAAAAAATAGCAGGTGAGTGCACTACCCACTGGCTAACCCAGCCAGCCTTGTAAGACATTTGAGAGTTAAATAATATTTATGAGTCATTCAATAAGTTATGCATACATTCTTTTGTGCTTCTCAATTTCTGATTGGAAAAATAATTTTTCATATAGATAATACACCTTCAACTTCTCCCTACTTATCACGCTTCTGCCTGCTGTATCTTTGGTTTGAGTGTTCAATCCATAGGGCTTTTTCCAGGCTTTACTTGCCAATGTGTTTTAATTACATTTTACCACTTATTAACACACTAGGTACATATTTATGTATATCTCCATTTTAGTTCCTTGCTTTAAGAATGTCTTTCACTGTTAATAGCAAGAAGGTATATTTAGTAATATGACCTATCCACACTTTGCTTTGTGGTTAACATTTTCTATAGGCTACCTTTTTCTCTTTCCTGAGGTACTATTCCAAGTTACTATTCTACCACATGAGTGAGTTTCCTTTCTATAATCTTCATACGGGTGGATTTTCATCCTCTCTCTGCATTTTCATGGATACAGTCTTTGTCTTTATGCATTTCATTTGCTGATCTACAATTGGATAACTATTAGTTTTGTTTTCAATCTTATCTGGTATAGAAATATTGAGTCATCTTAATGCTTTCCTAGATATATTTCATTGGTTCTGATAATTAATGCTGTATGATCTCCAGTGTATTGCTTTACGTACATATATGGAAAATACATTAATAATGATGAAATGATAAACTTTTAGTGCTTGCCATAGTAAATCCAAAGGAGGGATAGACTTTTGGAAAATACATGTCAGATGTTAGCAAATGGTCTGATGTTGATGCAAATAGTGATGTTAGATGAAAGTGGTCAGAGTCACATTCCAGGCACCACATTTCTTTCATTCCTTCTACTTTTAGCATGGATTCCTGTTTCATGGTGACATAATCAATAATGACTCTTACATTGCGAGTGATTTGTGTCCACGTTTGTGGTTCTCTTGATTGTTTGAACAAGCTATTTTCCACCTTTTCTCCAAAGCATCCTACTATTGAGTCTACTGTGTAGACAGGTTACTATTGGCATAGCCCTCAGCTTCATTAGAGCATGCGAAAACCTTCACCCTACACTGAATATGTCTTCATTAAGCTGGTGCCCCTTGGAGGGAACACTGCTCGTATAAAAAAAAATATTAATAGGAAATAGAAATCAATTCGAAGAAAAAATAATGAAAAGGAGTGAGATAAGTAAACTTGCCCCACCAGGAGGGAATAACTGGGATATACAAAGCACAAGACAAAGGAATAGCACCAGAAGATATAAAGATAGATTTAAAACAAAAAAAAAGTAAACACCTTGTCCAGAGTCCATGTACATGGAATGATGTATGACAAAGTCTCTGCCCTGGACTAGATACTGGAGATCTAAACTTTAGAGGAATTAGTGTTATATGAACTATAGCAAGACTATAAGCATAAATACTGAATATGTACATTGAAAATTAAATACGAACATAGTGCCCTCTATAGGGTCGATTGTGCATTGATGGCACTTTGGCACTAAGACAACGGAAAAGAGGCTCATACAAAACCAACCCGTCCATTTAATATCAATAGATTTGCAGAAGGCCTATCACACCATCCCATTAAGCAAGTTATGGGCTATGGTAAAAAATTCTGTGGAATATTCCTATGCTAGAATAGTGAAAAAACTATATTGTGAATGTAGTGGAACATTTAAGGTGGGCAAAAAGATTTCCCAAGAGTTACTAACAATGAATAAGGTCTTGAGACAGAGTTTTTCTTTAGCACAAATGTAATATAAAATTTACGCAGAGGAAATGCTTATGAACTGGAAAAGGAAATGTGGAAATGCTGAAATTTCCATGGAGACAATATTCTATACATGTAGTATGTACTTTATTGTTTGATCATGAGTTCATTGTGGCTGGAGATAGAGATGATGCAATTTACATGTTCCAGACACAAATACAAAAGTATTCAAAGTGCAGATAAGCAATGATAAAACAGAATATATAGTAGTGGAAGACAATGATTGAGAGGACTTGGAGGTTAGAAATTATAAAGTTACAGAACATAAACACATTCAATTACTTATGGGATTGCCTTTTTCATAAATGGATAAAGTACGTATGACATAACCAATAAAATAGGGATGGAAAACGGGTGATATGCCAGCCAAACCCAACTCTTAGGTGTGATCATTATTCAAAGAAAACCAAAAATGACCATAAATAATGCCATTGTGGAAGACATTAGCACATATGGATCAGAGGTATAGAGAATAAATAAGAGTGATAATGGAAAGTTGGAAAAAAGATCACAGAAAATACTAACATTGTAAAACTTTACAATGAAGAATATTTGTATGATTCAATTGCGCAAAACCTGATGATGAGACTTTTGTGCAGATCAATTCAGAACTTTGGAAAATAAATGAGAACTAAATTCAGTCAATGATATTTGGGGGAATCCATTATGAAACAATGAGGAATTGCAGAGAAATATTTTAATTTGAAATTCAATATAACCTTTAAAAAATAGGAAAATAAGATCCTCCCCAAAAGAGACATGGATCCTATCCTTGTCATACAATGTCACTTTCCTGGAAGCATCCAACTGTGTAGTTAGAAAACAAAGAGAGTAAAATACTATTCTTTGGGGAAATATAGCGTACATAAATTTTTTTGAGTGGTTATCAGTTTTGTTATAAGGATACAGGTAGAGGAGATAACCATGGGAATAAAGTGAATGTGACATGAGATAACATACCTTCTCTGATAGAAGCAATTCGTTTTTCCGCGTAAAATTTATTATATGCGACCTATAGATGAGGGGTGGGCTGCTGGCTGTGAAATGAAATTGATGGAAGAAACCCGTAGTCAATATAAGGGTTGAACTAAAGCCTCCTTGTCAGTAGGCGCACACACCGATTAGTACGAATGCAGATTTCAGGACTATCGATTCGGCGAAGAAGTCAACAATATGTCTTACAAACCCCGACATACTACTACGGTAGATCAGATCACGTACATAAAATCAGAGAGAAAAGCTGTCGAACAGATAGACTTAAAATGTAATTTTTTCCGCGCACAATTAGAGACCAAAATAAATATGTCCACAAGCTCGGAAATAATAGTTAGGATATCTTTATTATCTTGAATGTTTCTTTTTAAATTAATTGTTAATTGATCTTGCTCCCGCAAGACATGTATTTTCTTTTGTCGTTGAATTTTTGCATTTAAGTAGTTTCTCTCCATGTGAAATATAGCTAATATATGAATGTGGGAAGGCATGCCTGGTATTGGCTCACTCACACCTGCCACACGCCCTTGCGGCGGCTTGCAGGATATTACGTAGACGTATGGTACCAAGCCCTCTTTAGTTTAAACAAGGAGTGATCTGGAGACTCCTATAAGGATAATTCGGTCCACCCGAGACTATCAATTGGGAGATAGTATTTTGAGACACATGACAAATGATAGAACAGTGATGGAGCACTGTTCAAAGTCAAGTCATATCATAATTAAGGAGTCTTTACAAAACTCCTTAATTAACCATAGGAACTACGTGATCAAAAGGAAGCTTAGTTCCGTTCCGACCGTTTTGCCTCTTAATAAGGAGTCTCTAGTCCAGCCCCTATATTGACTACAAGTCCTTTTAATCACATCTGCCATCTAGGTTTCGAATTACAAAGTCCTGGACACGATGAAGACTTATTAAGTAGGATTTTAAATCGTTCATAATAAAATTTATACGAAAAATGAATTGTTTCCATCTAAGTATTAATCGCTTTTACAAAATGACACCTGAAACCACCCAATAAGAAATATCTAACCCAGAGAATCAAATCCAAATGTATACCTTTTAAAGAGTAGATGTTTACACTGATATATTTACTCGTTATCGACACCCATAACTCATCTAATCTATCACAATACACATATACGCTACTACGTATATATATTATTTATATATATATTCATATATATTTATATATTATCAACCACATTATGTGTTCGTCCTTTTGTGTTCCTATCCCTTTCCTAATTTATTATAATTTAAATATTGTATGTTCGCCATATGGCGGTTATTTCTGTATGAATGATTATATGGCCTAAAGGGCTTAATTACTTCGGCTATGCGTGCCTTAAAACGCACTGTAGCTCTTTCAAGTCTGTTCATATTATTCCTTTCCTATCTTCCCTTGTGTTTGTCCTTACTTAGAAAGTGGTAAGGATCTCAGCCATTGGCCAAATCCCTCGAGACAACAAATTCACATATATATATATACATATACGAGCAGCAACAACGAACACACGCACACACTTATACACATTAACACACACAGAAACAAGTAAAAAGAAAGACTCGTATAACGGAGAAATATTTCGAGGCTCCCTTGCCCCTTCGTCAGTCTGAGAGTCTGAGTATGTGTATATATATATATATATATGCGTATAAGAACTTTACGTACAAGCAAAACCAGTCTTGATGTTAAGGGACAACATTTAATTGACAAAACTATCATATTTTTAAACTACCATTTCATCACATCTGAGGGTAAAGAAATACATTACATACATACATTAAATATTTTTCCCGCGTAGTTATCGATTGTTTACTTATTTAGACTCTTGTTCGATCGATTTCTTAGTTATCGATTAAACAAGAGTTTAAATTATCAACACAGCGTTCGATCGACAATGAGGCGAGTACAATGCCGAAAAATAATTTTAACCACTGGGTCACTGAAGTTTTAGCCAGCACCGTTGTTTTCGTTCGACGACTGAATAATTGAGGCGAAATTAGAACGTTTGACCTCTCTGCTAATACCGACGCGAAATTCTCTTCCACTCATTGAAATTCGAGAGGGCAGTTGTTCTCCCCCAGCAGCGCGCCTCTCGCTAACCGACTTGACGGGTATGTATGTAGTGTGTACTAACCGCAGGGGCTCACGCTCGCCGACCGAAGGCCGCTTTCCTAATCCTACCCGACGCGAATGTCATCCATTCGGCCATAATGAGAGAACATTACTCAATGCGCACACCAAAGTAGCCATTCGAATAATATATATATATATATATCCATTGTGATAGTCGTCCTTTCCTTCGATGCAAACATTGAGGGTCGTGGGCAACCATTTCCACTCCATTCCCCCACTCCCGCGCCGATAATAATTATTTATTTTTCGTACTCAGGTAACCCCAAAATACACGCGTTTTGATAAAAAGAACATGAATAATAAAAATGATAAATAATACCGTGCACACACCAAAACGTTTACGTTCTACTCAAAAGCAAACAGCTTATTCTTAAAATATTTGGATGACAGGGCATGGATATATCTGTGATTCGTACTTGTCACAAATAAGTTGTTGTGACGAAACAGACAACTGTCCACCGAGTGTTTGTGAGCAATAAAAAAAATAATTGTAAATAAAATAAATAAATAAATGAATCGTTAAAAATGTCATAGACATCATCACAGTCTTAAAGCTCGTCAAGCGATAGTGACATCCGTGTCAAAGGTTCAAACTTTTTAATATCCACCCTTCCGACATGACCTCGAGAGGATGGGAGAGGAGTATGTCTTACGTATTCTTCGCGTAGGGGTGTCAATATCTGCAAAGTCTAGAAGACGCCTTGAGTCATAAGCTCCGTTTAAGATGTTCCATTAAAAGAATTACGTCGGCGTTCTTTTGTAAACGTAAATTGTCATAATGCGTCTCCAGGGTTTCATAACGTATTCTCTAGATCCAAATAAATTGACTACAAATAAATTATAAAACCCGTCGAGCTCTGAGCAAGTGGATAAAATCATTAATCGCGTCAGTTGTTGACGGGAAATTTAACTAGCGGATCCTGCGGGTCGAGTGTTCTCTTGAGAACACTGTTAAAAGCTCCTTCACTTTCAATAATAACATGGACGGCAAGACAAGGAGCCGGCAGGGAAATCATCCCAGTGGCGCAGGGTTTTTATCCGCGGAAACCCTAGGGAAATAAAATCTCGAAATCTAAAATATCTCTTATCCCGCATTAAAATATTTATTTTAAACACGACCAGGTTTCGCCATTTAACAGCATATTCAGGTATAGGGCGAAAACCGGTATCTGATTCAGCGAAATCCGGTCGTGTTTGAAATAAATAATCTTTATATGGAATTTCAGTGGTTCCATCTAAACCTTTCATGGTGAGTAAATTCTACCTAGCCTGAAAGCTTGAAACGAATACTTACTTTCTATTCATGTCGCAGGACGGGATACAATGTTCAATCAATCGGATAATCAATCTCATTTCGTTCCATGCGATTCAATATGAAATCGCCCGCACAACCCTTTTCGCCCATCCAGCCACGTCAATCTCACGAAGAAATGGTGAGATCGTTGGAAACAAATCGTTCGTAAATAAATCGTCGCAGATATCACGGAATAATATGTAAATAGAAAAAAAGGAAGATGTACAAAACGCTAGAAAAAAACTGATGTTATTTTCGATGAGCTTTCGCTAGTCGAAGCAATTTCGATTCGTGATGAACTTCCCCACGTCTTCGGTGACATTGTCGTCGGAGCGATGGTGCACGTCCCTCCCGTTGACATGTAAAAATGGATTCAATCGAAATTCATTTCTGTCCATATTCCGTCGCCGCACTACAGGTTGGTAGCCTAGTTGTGCACACACGGCTACCCGCCGGGTTAGTACCGGATTCAATAACAGTTCCCGGACAACCACAGGTACGAATCCTGAAGTTCGTGGCTGATCGAAGACTACAAATCAGGCGGAAAATGGTAAAAGGACCCTGTCCCACATAAAATGAAAGTAAAGGAATGATTATGGGTATGCCTTAAGGTGAGTACAGCCGTACACATGACAACTAAACAAAAACCAAAATTCGCGAAAGCGACCTTATCCGCGAGGCGTCGCTTCGAAGTGCTGTCGGCAAACGTAAGGGAAACAAGTAGTTGTTATCACGCGCTCGGGCACTAAAGGAAGGGCAAACGACGAGCGATAAGGAACGCTTTCAAAAACAGAACCGATCCGCCTTTACTCACACGCGTCCTTCAATCTGGGTATCCCGAGGGCAGAAGCCTTCACCTGCCACGAGCTTCGGCGAATAAAAAAAAGAAAAAAAAGAAAAACAAAAAAGCGACGGATCGCGAGGGCGTGTCGGCCCAATTGGGCAGAGCGTTCGGCTTGCTGATCGGAGGGTCCAGAGTTCAAATCCCTAGTGAGGACAGCCCCATCTAAAATTCTACGATGACATTTTCCGAATACCACCACGATCTCCTCAGGTGACTCGTTGAGTGAAATTATTTTCGCCGCAACTCATCTCTCCCTCCCTCAGCTTCCGTCGCGTAAGAATTTCACCGGCCACGGTGAGAGACCATTTAAGGCTTAAGCAGCAACACCCGTCAAAAAGACGTCAGGTTTGGTTACAGTTTGCCGCGGAGCACACAGGAGAACTGTCATATTTGAATACATACTGTCATAGAATTGAAAAGTATTTGTAGTAGTAGCATTATTATTTATAGGGTGCTTCGACGGCTGTGGTCATTTCGTGTCTCTTCAAGTCATAGAAAAAAAACCACATTGGACAAGTACAACACCCATTCCCTGGGCGGGACTCGAACCCGCGACCTTTGGGTTATTCGGCGAGCGCACTATCCCCCAAGCTAACCCGGCCGGCGAAAAATATTTTTCATTGAAACATATGACACGAGTAAAACAAAAAGTTACGTGAAATCACTTTTTTCCCCCATGAATCTCAGTCTTACTAACAGTGAATGAGCTCACTATGGGGTTACCACATGAATTGCATAACTAACGATATATAATCCCAAAAAGTTTTAACTGAACACTCTCACCAAGATTATCCCCTTCCGCCTGCTCTCACCTAGAGCTTAACTTATCATTTTCTCCACACCCTGGGTACATTTCTAGAATTACCAGGAATTAATCACTCGTCGAAATTCCCCCCCACATGATCCCTCAACTTCAATGGCTTCATTCCACGCGATCGAAAGACAGTTTTTTTCTTTTATTCCTTCAACTCGGCAAGTTTTATTTTTTCCCTACCCCGCGACCCCGAGCCCAAACGAGCGATGGGGGTATATTCGAGAACAAAGCGTGCACAGATGATAACGGCCGGGTTACACCACACGCTAACCTCGTGGAAAAAGCACGGCATAGAAACAATTTTCCGCAGAGTGCACCCGACGAGAGAGAGCGCACGGGGGAGAACCGTCGGCCAAAGAAGAAGTCTCGTGTGCAGAAATGAAGCCGACGAGAAAGCCATGCCCCTCCCCCCCCCGCCCCCACCAGACAACAAACATTCCAGGAGAGTATGGATTTTGTGAGAGGGAAATCTGCTCACAGCCCTCATCAAAATAGCTAGCGACTATCGCAATCCAGACTAACAATGAATCCAAAATGTACGCAGTGAACACGTCACAATATTTACATAGCAGCGATATGACTGTAATACCCGCCGTGTCACTCGTCCCCGAACAAACAACTGACGAGGTTGAAGGGCCAAGCATTCGTTTCCACGCCGCGTAACGCATTCCGTCGCCTATTTCAACCTTTCCTCAAAGCGTGACCCTCTTTTTTCCAGTCCTCTCTCTCTCTCTCCACCGGAATACATTTTCGAGTTTCACTATTATGTCGGAAAAAAAGGATAAGAGGTGATTTATAAAATGATCTTGATATGCGCAGGAAGTGGGTATAACGTACGAGGAAATGCCCTTCTCTCACTATCTCTCTCGCTCTGCCGCTCAACGAGACAACCCACGCAAGTAAGGGGAGTTTAATTTACATACATTTATGCCAACATTCACCACTCACACTCCCCGTGGGAAATCCTTCGCAATAAGGGAAAGTCCGTCGAGTTTGAAAAATGCGATTGGGTAACATTCGCTCGAACCCACGGGCGATTTCCTTGGAAGGGAGTCACGGGGGGCTCTGATAAAAAAATAAGGAGTAAATCATCCAAATCCATTGCAATTAAAACAAGCACGCATACGCACACTCAACACACGTGTGCGGGTGACACGAATATCGTATGATCGAGCTGAACTTACAAACGCAATGCAATGCTTGGGATGGCGAAAGCAGTAGCCGGAATTGAAGCATATTTTTCCTTTTAACGTTCGACGGGAAAAATGCTCATTTCATAAAACAGATTTTCGTGATTTCTCAGTTGGCTGAATGCTTCGTGGAGCGGAGAACACAACGATTGATCCATAAAGATATAAAGACAAAACAAGTTAATTAAAGGAAACATAAGAGGGGATGGACATCGTCGGCGGGATAAGTCTACGTAACGGAAGGTCTAGATACGTGTATCTTAAGTTCATAAAAAAATCATACTCTTGACCGGAAGATCATCAAGCTAATTAAAGTGCAACATGTGCCCTTCAAAAAAAAAAAAAAAAAGATATGACGCAAACGAAGACGGGCTGAAACTAACGAAATTTGAAAATTATTTACTTAATTATTTTTCATTCTCTCACACACGGCACAAGGCCAGATACGGTGAACAGTATAACAATTTTTTCTCCAACAAGGACGAAACACACAAACATTAGGTGGAGGGCTTTGAGTACAGGGCCTTACGTGGATAGTGAAAAATCCATCATGTCGGAATTCGAACATGCGACCACCGGATCAGCACACGAAAACGTTACCACAACACCACGATGGCCGGATTATTAATTGAACGAATTATTTAACGATAAAAATTAAACGTTCATTCCCCCCTGGAAATCACGAGGACGATTCTTGCGGAATAGCGGATCATTAGGGAATATTGATTTCATTAATATCCACGGCCACACCGCCGCGTTTGGAAAAAAATATGAAGGCGTCATTTTCGGAAGCCGTAAATCAGAAATCGCACTAGAAGGCAAACGTGAGCAA
>WURS02303926.1:0-18463 GCA_011762765.2 Rhinocypha anisoptera
GTAGGGGAGGGGTTAGAGAGAGAGAGGGGGGGGAGGGCTTCCCACCAGAGTCACAGTCTATGGAGAGAGAGAAGTGAAGAGGGATTGCTCCTGAGGGAGGACTTAGAGCTATCATTTTACTCTCGTAGGACAATTTTCTCTCCTCCAAATATAATTGGCCCCAAATCCATATGCTTCTGTGGACATTGAATGAAGGAAATTTGCATAACTATTCCAGGACATGTCATTGGTGATTTTTATTGTCGTACAAGACAGCAACATGGAGGAGCGGTCATTTTTGTAAAACGTAATTTGGCCTTAAGCAATTTGACACTCCAGATGCAATATTTAAATGTAGATTTAATTTTTGAGTGTTCAGCCAATAGGTTCTCAATTGAGAAACATGTTTTTATAATTTTTGTATTGTACAGGTCTCTCTTCTTGGTAATTTCCAAGCCTTTCTGGAGGAAATGGGAAACTTTCTGTTGTCCTTGACTGATCATTCAGTATGACCCATTCTTATAATAACAGGGGATTTTAATTGCAATTTATTAAAGGATGGGAAAAACAGACAACTATATCTCATTTTATCTATCATTAATCTCAATTTTATCTCGACTATCACCCACAAACAGCACTAATAGGCCAATTACAGTAGACACTGTAACATTTTTAATAACAAGGACGAAACACACACATCCATGCCCTGGGTGGAGATAGAAAAATCCACCTAGTCGGAAACGAACCCACTACCTCGGGGCTGTTAGACGAGGACGGTACCACACCGCCACCGCCGAGGCTGGCACTTTTTAAATGCCTTTAATATTATTCCTTTTGTTAGTACTTCAACTAGAATATCAACTAACTCAAAAACATTTCTTGATAATGTCTTAACTGATTACAATGCAACCAACAAGTCTGATCCAGCTCTATCAGATCACCCGGCAATATTTTCTACTTTCAAAATTCCAAACAAATTACCACCAACAAACTCTTGTAGATATACAAGATATTTTAGTGACTCTTACATTAATTATTTTCAAATAATATTAAAAGACTGGAACTGGGCATAAAACAACGGGTAAGATAATATTGACAATAGTTTTAATGGATTTTATAATATTTTTTGTTTATGCTTTAATATTTCCTCCCAACTAGAGCCATTAAAACTTGAAAGTGCTAAAGCTGAACTTTAGTTTACATCTGATATCAGAAACATGAGTACTTTGGTAAAACTAATGTCACGAGATGTCAAATTTTCAAATGATGTGATATTACATGAGCAGTTTTCCAACCAAAAAAAACAATAGAGGTATTTGATTAAGAAAGCAGGGAGGGAGTATAATGACAAATATAAAAAAAAAGCTTTCAATTATTCTAGTCTTGCATGGGAAAATATTAAACATAATAACGGGTCAAATGTTAATAACCTCCTACCTCACTCAAATGTTGGCTGAATGTGGAATTCTTCTAACTGATTGATGCCACTGACTTGTCCAATGCATTTAATCATTCTTTTTAAACTTCCCAGTTACCACACATGCATCAGATAGTCTTATTATCTGACAAATCTATAATTTGGCAATATAAGTTGATGTATTTGAAACCCTGTGGTGAAAGTGAGCTATGTGCCTATTTATTGAAAATCGGAGAAACTAGGTCACCCCATAATGATGGGGTGACAGATAAAATAATAAAAGAATGGGGAGATTCAATTGTAAATCCTTTGCTTGCTCTAATGAATCAGTTCTTAGTGGAAGGCATTTATCCTGAAGTCCTAAAAACGTCTAAAGTTGTCCCAATTTAAACAAAAGGTGACTGAGATAGCATCAAGAACTATATAACTATATCTATTATTTCTCACTTTTGGGAAGTTATTTGAATATATGTACTGCACAAGATTAATTGATTTATTTAAGAGACAAATAATTTTCTCTCAGCTCACCAGTTTGGGTTTCGAAAAACCAAATCAACAGTACAAGCACATTTGAAATAATTGGTTATATAGTTGAACAAATAATGAAAAACAAAACGTAATGGGAATACAGTAGAAGTCCGCTATAACAAGATCTGATAAAAAACAAAAAATCTCTCATTATAGCTGACGGTCATTTAAATACACCTCTTATGGCATTTATAGCGGCACCGAAAGTGGGCTAAAATGTGCTGTGAAATAGTTGTATCAATCCATCGACAAATACATTGAAAATAGATAATTTCGTTAAAAAAATTAAAATATAATTACCAAAACTCACACACTCATAGCTAATGTGCATCACACACAAGTAGTTTCTTTGGCAACATTTCAAGAACAAGGTATGACCTACGATTAACAATTACCATTCCATAAATAAGAGGAGGATCGTGAGATTGGCCGTCCTGCTAAGGTCAAAACAGACAAATGGGACAACCCAAAGTGATCTCCTTCACTCTGGGTTAGACCTGGTGAAAAATAGATTCCCCCTCTTTGTTTGCTCCCTCTCAAACTTTCAACTAATCCCTTCTCTTGCTTGTTGATGAAAAAGGGATCTCTTGGCCTTCTCTCACTCCCGGTCTGACCTTCAACTAATACCTTTTCCTGCATTGTCTACAAGTCTAGCTCATCGCTCCATATGTTCTTTTATTCCGATTGACTATAAGGACGAAATAGCATCAGGAAATGACAGATTGGATCACAGATTCCAAGACAAGTTGTTCATTCATACCCCAGGAAAGTCTTTGGCATAAAATCACAAAGTCTCCTCTAGTAAAATCACCAAAAAGTCTCTTGTAAAGCCTTCCTTACAATCTTGATTCGCGAGGCATGACAATGTAATTCGTGTTTGAATCCTGCGGGTTATGCAACCCAAGAAGCAACTTTGGCAAAATCTACTCGCTATAGCGATAGTGCATATACGAACACTCCTAATAACCAGCAGAACTTCCTATGTTTTAACACATGGACTAACCAACGCAAAACGATCACTCACTATAGCGACAGTCTCGTTATATCCCATACTCGCTATAGCGGACTTCTACTGTATATGATTTTTTTTATGAAAATATCATCTTATTATGCAATGTGAGACTCTGATGTTACTGAAATATTGCAACAAAAATAAGATTTCTCTTTTTTATCAATATGTTTTTGATGAATATTTTTATTATTTTCCTATCTGAGATTCAAGTTCTCATGAGAGCAATCAACATAGTAAGATGTCTATTCTTCATCATTCTAGATCATATTTCTCCCTTGATGGAATTGAGTATGGCTTTGGACGTGTACCTATTGGTGGATGTGATTTCTCCACTCACACCTACACTTATGATGACTTTGAAGGAGATATAATGCTGTCACACTTTAATCTCACTGAGGAGGACTTCAACTACAAAGTAAGCTGCCTTTCATTACTAGATTATCTGTTTTCAGGTGGTAAAAGCATCCTACTGTTGAATGGTGAAAATAAATGACTTAAAACTTCATCGGAGGTGATTGGGTTAAACTTAAGGTAATACATAGTCAGATTTTCAAAACCAAGGGTTTGTGAATTGGTTTCGGGTACCAATTGATTTCAATACCCTAATTGCTGGTCAGGAATTTATAAGCTAGTGTTTCATCTTAGTATAGGATTTTATAGTACAGCTGTGGGGGAAATGTATTGATTTTGATTTGTACTGCTATTTATTACCGTATTATTATACTAAAGAAACAGTCCTTTAACTTTCTTAATGACATGGCCTTAGGGTGGACTGTTGGCTTTAGGGCAAAAGAAAACCATAAAAATCAATTATAACAGCTGGCCAGGTTAGCTTGGGGGTAGTGAGTGAGCTTGCTGGCTAATCCAAAGGTTTGAGGCATGGGTGTAGTTTGTCCAATGGGGTTTTTTCTATGATTTGAAGAGATGCAATATGACCATAGGTATCGAAGCACCCTACAAAACCAAAATACTCTTACAACACTAATTCTAATGGTAAAGTATAGCAATCATATCACTAGTAGTCAGTTGCGTGGTTAATTGAAAAATAAAACTCCCGAGCACCTTTTCTGTGAAGCTTAACAGTCTCTTGAAATCTCTTCTCCCCAGGTACAGTTAAAATTTGGTGGCACTCAGATTGTTACAAAAATTGCAAAATCATTGTAAATTTTGACCATATCTAAATTTGCCATACACTCTTTTCTGAATGAAGGGTAATCTAGCGGTTAAGGTAGGTTTTTAATGAGCATTAGCTTAGGTTGGCTGCATAACATCTAACTATAATCCATCTTAAAATCTGTATACTTCCTACCCCCTACCATTCTGTTCCAAATCCCTATTCTCTTCCTACCCCTACCCCGCTTACCCAACATTCTACCCTCTATTACAAACTTCAACAACCCATTGTCTCTGAATGCCCCTTCCATACACCTTTCCTGTCTTTTTTGGATCTCTCGCAGCAAACGCAAAACTAATGAAAAGTAAAATCGACAACTCATTTAATTAAGCGCCCGGATTCCTTTGCAATTGTTAATATTATAATAAAATAGGAAATTATTGTAAATGTGACTTATATTATTGTATGTGGATAGGTAGATAAGACACTACAGTGACTCCTGATTTTCTACCCTAGTGGAATAACCAGCGGAGTGTTCTTTCGGGGAATGTGGAAGGTGGCTGTATGTCAGCCGTCTACTCCCAAGCGGTGCATGGGGACTGTTCTATAGTCGGGAGAATTGCGCAGCTTGAGAGGCTCTGAGTGCAAAATGTTCTCTGAAGAAATCTTTCCTCAGTGTCAAATTAATCTCTTCCACCTAAGAGGGAAACTTTAACTACACTCTCAGTCAATGGTGAGTGTTACGCATTGGATTGTATTAGTGAGGTCTAACAACGCAAGAAGGGGTTTTCATAACTGCCTCGAGTTTTCCGTTGCCTTCCAAAAAGTGACGAGGTCGTACGTGAGAGGAAGGCGAGAGTCGCCGCCGATATTCGAAGTTAGGGAACCACAGGTGAACATCCTGTCAGGGCATTCGTTCTACCTACAGCTAATCTCAAGCAACCTTTTACGTGAAGCGGTTCGCGAATGTCTGAGTGTCGTTCTTTTGAGAAAAAGTGAACTCATTTGTCATTTAGGGTGAAAATATCCAGTGCTACCTGTAATGTCACACGAATTTCAATTGTGATAGGAATCCACATCCTGCAAGCGTTAATATCAAATCATAAGCATTGTGACGAGGTCTTTCCACGTGACGTGTGTTGTGAAATCTTTACATGCCTCAAGACGTTGGCGTATAGAAGTGATATTATTCTATGGATGTCAAGTATTTTAAGTGCAATAAGTACCATGTGGTTCTTTTTTCTCGTGAGTATTTTCTTACTCAGTCTTGGAGAAAATGCCGGTACGTTACCAATGTGATTCCCTCGTCTTAAAAACAAAACGCCATGAAAAATTCCTTTGGCATTATCACAGTCTCATCTGCTCGAGGCTACAACATGTACTAAATGAATACTTTTAAACTTATATTATGGAGAATGAGGCCTTGACTTATTTTATAAAATGGTTCTCCGCGTTATCTATCGTTCTGACAATCGATTCAATTTGTTATTGCTGTCCGCAGCAAATCTTCCCGTATTTTGAAAATGTGAATTGTGAAAATAATATAGTTTCAATCGAAGATGGACGCGCTCAGGCACCAATATTAGTGATATATCGTAACTACTAACATCTTAAAAATCCAGCCGTGGCGAATTAATCTTGAAACTCCACCCTGTTTTACAAATGCTCAAAATATGATTTTCAGACATTCTTTGAGTAGCAACAATATCTTTCTTGTTTCGGGTGCGTAATTTCATGTTATTATGCTTTCACCTTGAGAAACACCATTTGTTCATGCACGCCATTAAACTTAGCGATTTTGTTGACACAGTTAACTACTTTTTTCCCGCGGTAGCGATTTTTTTCCTGGTTTAGCGACATCTGATATATTTTCTTTTTCGCGTTTCGCCATGCTCTGCCCTTCATCGGATAGTCCCGAAGAGCTTCGCGGGTATTGGGTTGGAGCGATACACCTCAAATACAAGGACGTGCGTTCATACAATAAGAATATCAAGAAAATTACAACACATCTTAGCTCTCCTTTCAAAAGTGCCATTATGAATATTTCTTTTTTCTTCATCAGCGGCGTACACAACGTTCCATTCGAATACGAGCGTGTTTTTACGCAATAAGAATTTGTTCTCACAATTACAGTGACAGCTGTTTGATACATTTCTTTTCGTGCAGCGGGTGATAGAAGATTCTCTCAATAGGTTCAGCACGGAAGTGGTGGGCACAGGTGGGTAAATATCGTCCAGTGCTTGCACCACTTCATATTTCTCATACCGGACAGCGTGCTTCTTGACAGCTACTGTCACTTAGCTTTTTAAAATTGAATTTACATAGATTTTTTTCTATTTTCAATTCGATTTAATTATTTCGTGTGATATTGCGTTGGATTTGAGCTGTGTCCTTTACCATAGCGTTCATTTCGTCAGTACAGAAAGTTTGTTTTTTTTGTTTATTGTTGTTTTTGATTGTTTTTCATCTTTTTTATTATTGGTTACTTCTATTATTGTTGGTTCATTTCGTGAGTGTAATTTGTTTTAAATTAATTTTCATAGATGTTTTTGTATCTTCAATTTAAAAAGAAACTATTTCGTGTGATTTTGCATTGGATTTTAGCCATGTCGTTTACCCTAGCGCTCATCTCATGAGTATAGTTTGTTTTTTTTAAATACATATTTGTTTTTGTTTGTTTTTTATATCGTTTTTATTATATTTTGTTTGTATTAATGGGATAAAAATAAATCGCGCATGGTTAAATATTTATCACAACGATTACGCCGGATAAATTCCAATATGAACATTTATTTCACAATGAAGCCTTGATAATAATTGAAGATTTGTGCTTAGAAATCGCGAACAAAGTTCTCAATTAATTGGGAATGCCATCACCAAATCCATCTTCTGCTGCATCGTTCGATGTAGAAATGTGTCGAATAAAATTGCAACACGGGTGATCTTTTGTTGTATGTGCAATCAAAAATATTCCTATGCTGGCGTTTGAGCAAAAGGGTATATACGAACGAGATTTGATCCAGCATTCAGATTTGAAGAACAAAGACGTTTATGAATTTAACAATATTATTCAGTCTAACATTCAAAGCGAGGTAGTCACATACAAGTCAGTAGACACTGTTGTGGAAGCAAGTGAAGCTGCTAATTATCCATCAGAATTGTTTACTTCACTCGATCTGTCAGGGATGCCGCCGCACGTACTGCAGTTAAAAATCGGCGTAGGTACCAATTATCATGTTGCGAAATTTCAATCAACCAAAGCTTTGCAAAGGCAGGCATATTAATGAGTAATGTCGTAGAGGCAACAATCTTGACAGGACCTTTCAAAGCTGAATATGTCCTCATTCATCGCTTTCCTATGATTCCATCGGATATGCCATTTCAATTTCAGGGATCGCAAGTTCCAATTCGATTTGCTAACACCACCAACAAAGCTCAGGACCAATCTTTAGTATTGTGCGGCTTAGATCTACATTGACACGGGATGCTTCTCAAATGGACAATCATAAGTTGCGTGTTCTAGAGTCGGCAGACAACGGAACAACAAAAAATATTGTATACCCACAAACATTGAGAAATTAAACATTACAAACGTGTGTTTCAATTCTTACGTTTTTATCGGGAGTTTGTACTTGGCTGCTAAGGAAGGCTCATTGTTGGTCCTGGCGGTTTATGCTGCTTATACCTGAGGTAAACGAACTTCTGTCTTCCACATGGTCCATTATTACCCTATAGACCATACTTGAACCATACGAAGAATGTTAGTTCTTTCTCGGCATGTCCATTTTTATCTTTTACGTGTATTACTCGTAATGCATCCAGCGCCTGGTTTAAAGTCTGGTCAACACTATCAGGCTCTTCAGAGCGGGAGGAAAGTTTTGCAATTGGAGTTGAAGGGTAGAAGGAAGATGAAGTTCGTAAGAACTTCCAAAAAAGATAAAATTGTAGAATTGAGGAAATAAGAATTTTTTCCGTGTACTGCAAGTTTTCAATCACTCTCTAAAATATTGGTATAGGATCTTCAGACTTGAACTAAAACTTGAATGAAACATTGTCATTTATCCTAACCATGTTTATTTCTATATTGGCCTATAAAATCATGTAGACTCGTAATTATAACGCTTTTATCGGGTTTATAATTCTTGGTTGCTATGGAGGACGCATTGTTGCTCCCGGCGCATTTTTCTCATGCTTAGAGGGCTTAGAGCCGCCTAAGCCGCTTAAGCATGAGGAAATCGACCTTCCATCTTCTTTATTGTTCATTATTGCTGTATAATTGAGTGCTTTTAAAAAGTCAGTTCTCTCTCAATTAATTCATTATAACTCATTGTTGTGTCTATTAATGTCATAAATAACCTATCGTAATGCATCTCTCCACCATATTCGAGTATGTAATTCGATACTGGCTTATTATAGCAATTTTATTCTCTCTAGTTTCTTTATTTTTTAATGGATGTCTTCTTTTTACATATCACAATATTTTCCGCTATTCTCTTGCTAAATGTAATATCCATTAAATAGCATATATATTAAACTGCAGTTAGGAAATCATGCGACTTGCCCTATTTGCTCGTCATACTAGATATAATAATAAATTTACAGGAAAAGTAAAATATTTTATTTAAATTTTTTATCTCCTATACAATTCAGGAAAGAATTATTTAAGGAGAAATTGGGTCTATAGATTGATCCATGATATTTTTCGCACTTACCGCTGGGGCCGATAGATAGACCCACTGGAACTAAAATTTGTGAGTAACTGTAGTAGTTTAGTAATATATTCTAACCCTTAAGGGTTAAGACATATTATTTCATCAACATGGATCCTGTGAGAGTAGGTCAGCAACAACTAACCCACTAATTATACAGGTTAAGATTCTATCTGATTTTGAAAATAGAAAATATATTGGAGAATATGTTAATTTTTTCTTCTTTTATTAATAATGTCCTTATATTCTTCTGGTTAGATTTTGTGACATGTTAAATTGTGATAGACTTTTGATATATTTAAATTGTTTGTCTCTTGTTTATGTAAAACTGAGGATTATGAAACTATTATGACTGTGAGATGGATCTGAGTTGCACTGAATTTGAGTTGCACTGAGTTGCTTGCATTATAATAGAAATTCACAGGAACAAGAATTGTAAACCTTCCATTTTTAAGCACAGATTGGCCAAATTACTATAGCTATGACATAGCTAGATAGTTGGAAGGAGTTCAATTCATAGAGAAACCAAGATCATTTATAAAAATCACACATTCTATCTAATTTTTAATCTTTCAAGACTCTAATCACCCACCAATATTTCAAGATTGAGCTGCTTATTGTAAAAACATAAATTTTACATGAAATACTTATATGCTTTGCTCTATCCCTTTGGTGTTTTTCAATGAAGTTTTGAATAAAACATAATTTCCATAGTTGTATTATGTATATTCTTTTATCCAAAAGTTCCTTACAGTCATGCCTGATGATATTAAGTTTATTTTTGGAAAACATTTTCTTTAAAGTAATATTTTTTTGTCAAAAATCCAAATTGCATCGTTGTTTACCAAGACAACAATGCAATATGCCATTGTTGGTGACTGAAGAGGTTTAGACTGAAGCATAGCTCCCACAGGTTACCTTTAGTTTCTGCTGGCAAGTCTGTGAACTCCAGCATTTGTTCCACAATGTACTCTATCATTTTCTCTTTCATTGTGTCAGGTGAAGAGTTTAAAATGTGGATATGTGACCATCATTGCGATCCCTGAAATAGAGCCACTAATCAACTGCATATAATATTTGAATACATATTCAGATTTAATGCTCACCCTTTTCAGATTCCTCTCATAACGAGGGCAAGATTGATGAGTCAAAAAGAGATTAAATTAATAGGCAGTGCATGGACAGCACCTCCATGGATGAAGACAAACGGTGATTATTCAGGATTTGGCTTCTTGAAACAGGAGTTTTTTCAACTTTGGACAGACTACTTGATTCGGTATGAATTGATAATAACCTTATTAGGGTGCATTTTGCAATATTTCTTAAGGAAGTGATTCACTTTTATGCTTTCCAGAATATATACTCATTTCTTATGTACATTTGTGCTGGATTAGAAAATGGAGTGTGCCAGAGTGTTCTGGCATGCTTAATAAAACCAATGAAGTCCCTTTTGCAGTATTTTAATTGTACAGACCATGGAGGTATAAATGATTTCTTGGAGTGATTTAAACAATGTATGTTGTGATGAATCACAGTGAAAGTCATGTTGAAAACAGTTTTGTGGAAAAAAAGAAATTCCATATTCCCTTATCTTGAAAGTGTTTTTCTGATTTTTTAAAGCTTAAGCATATATGCCAGTATACCTGAATCTATCCATATGATAAGTGGGTAAAAATGATAAGAAAAAGCTAATATAACTAATATTAACAATACTCTTTTCTGGGGAAGAGCTTATGTCCCTAAAGAATTTTGTAAATGAAATGTTGTCTATTATGGTAATTATCACATTATTTTACTCTAGGTTTTTGGATGAATATAAGAAGAATGACCTTAAATTCTGGGGAATAACAACAGGCAATGAACCAATGAATGGCATCTTACCAGTAAATCGGTTCAACTCAATGGGATGGACCCCTAGAGATCAAAGAGAATGGATTTCAAAGAACTTGGGTCCATCAATGGCAGCATCCCAACACAAAAAAACCAAGCTAATAATGCTGGATGATCAAAGATTCCTGCTGCCCTGGTGGGTCAATATAGTAAGTGGTCTCTCTCTGTCTGAAATATCACTTTTATGTAAGTAACTCATGACAAGAAGTTTTTTCGTTATCTGATAGGTTGTAATGTTCTTCACAGAAATGATGATGATGAAATTTGAAGACAATATGTAAATACCTGTTTACTCAGGCCTATTTTTTTCTTGGAAGAGACCCTCTAGTAGTGAAAGAGATTTGACAGTGTGCATCATCCATCCCACAGGATAGGCAATCAAGGTGTATAGATGGATACCCACAATGAAGGCATTGTCGTAAAGGTTCCACATGAAGTAAGCTTGGGAAATATTTTACTTTCTTTTCTATTCAAATCTTCTGAACACCTTGACTAAGAGATTGTTTAGAGTCATTGGAGAATATGGATTTAATTAATTGTTGTTACCTCCCTACTCAGTTTCTTGCTTTCTGAAGAATTTAAAATTATAATCATCGTGAAAAATGAAATTAAAGTTTTGGAGGATTCAATAATCCATACATTCAAACATTCACCCCAAATAATTCTACTTAATAGATGTGGGCTAATAGTGATATTGACAGCTGGTATAAAGTTAGATTTCATTGAGATAGGTATATATTGCATGTCCCAAATTGTAGCATTAGTACTAAAAAAGTATCTAAAATGAATGATACTCTTCTTTTAGTCTTTCCTTTTAGCAATCGTCCTCACTGTGCTACACACTGATTTATGCGGCCTTGCAGACTCTGAATACCTATGCAGAAGTCATCTTCTGAAGTGACGGTTAATGTGCTTTCACAGTCTTCTTGATGCCTGAATTTGAGTCAAATAAATGTCCCTTCAGGTGGTTTTTCAATTTTTGGAATAAAATGTAATGTGATTGAAAGAAGAAACCTTTAGCTAATATGAGATGAACTAGGGGCACCTTGATAGGGGGAAAACTGGTATGATATGAGGTGCATTCAAGTTATAAGGCCTCAGATTCTTTTTCTACTTAATTATTCACCTTAAAAACAATGAAACTTCTGTTACTTCTTGACATAATCTTCCTGAAGTCGTACACATTTTTCGCGATGTTGATGCCATAATTCTATGACGGAGGCAAAGGCTTCTTTAGGAGTCTGTCTTGACCACTGGAAAATCACTGTGACGCTGTCGGTGTGCGAGGTCAAGATTGTTTTAGTTCGTTGTCACATGATGTTCTGCCTTCTTTAAACTGTCACACCCATGAACACACTTTCGACACATCCATGGCTGCATCACCACATGTCTCCTTCAACTGGCAATGAATTTCAATTGGTGTCACACTGCGAATGATTACACACTGGTCATGTAATTAAACGTCGCCATTTTAAGTAACGAAAACAGTTCTCATTCTTGCAGCTGCCGCTAGAGATACTGTCTGTCATACAGTGCTGCCATCTCTATCACGCATTGACAAAGAGTTCCCTCTCATTTTAAAACAAACCGCATGTTTCTATCTGTTTCCAGTCGGGAGAAAAAAAATTGGAGGCCTTACAACTTTAATTCAACTTGTATATGCGAGAGCAGTCTTGAGGGTCCAATAGCCCTTTACTGCGCCGCGGAGAGTTGTAACAATATGCCAGTCGACCCTTCTCGACCAACTCAGGAGAAGTGGAATTTTTTAATTAGTGGGAACAATCCAGTTTTTCTGGGATTGAAGTAACAACACTAAGAAAAGAGGAGGAATGAAATGAACCACAGAGACGAAATATAAGCTGTCGCTTTTACGTTCATACTTGAGAGCGGTGAAGTGGAGAGAAAGGAAGGAAGGATGGAAGGTCCGCGGGAGGTGACTGCAACTCCAATGACTCGAAAGTAACATGGGTGGCGGGTTACATAAGACCAACGCCCTTCCGCCAATTCAGTAAGAAAACCGGGAGGGGGGTACAAGTCTTTAGTTGGAAGTGTTGCCTACGCTTATTTCAAAGGTGACTGCTACTGACTCTTTGCCAGGAAAACGAGGTTCACTCGGATAGGGGCTTGACCTTATGCGTAAAAAAAATAAGGCGGGGGGGAAAATCAATCTCGACGGATAGACGCCGTAGCTCGTAAAAACATCTCGTAAAATGTTTCAAATGGGAACTGAGGAACATTCCACGAAGAAGTTCATTGCATTCCATATATGCGCATTCAAATTTCCGCTTTATTTTTCGCTGTAACACGAACCTAATATAAGGGGAAAGCAGGAATTTTAATTTGGTCCCACTCTATGTTCCGATTTAGGAGATATTTCAGACCTATTGTCGTAAAATCTCACGACCATTGTCGTAAAATCATAACAGAACGATTCTAATAAGATTCCCAAATTTCATGTTCCTATGGTCTTTCTAATTCCTCGCTAATCACGATGCCTGTTCTTGGAGAAATTAAATGCATGAAATGGCTTTTTCCGACCTGCCAACTGATTGACCAGTATTCTATTGAAAAATAGAAATGCACAAACATTATGGTTTAGAACAGTTTCGCAGAGGAGATGATTAATTAAAACAAATCCAACTTTAAGCACCCACTTTCACCTTTTCATCTCCAATTTATTCAAGTGTAGAGGTCATGGGCCGCTTGATGGTCCAGGCATTCTCTTAACCGAATTTTACCCAGATGCCTCTGAGGAGGCAAACATTTGAGAATCTCTTATACGACTGCGATCGTGAAAGGAAGCGTGAAAGTACATAAGACATAAGGTGCTCCGCTTTCACTTGTCGAGGTTAAGTGAAGAAAATGTGTTCCACCTCCGGAAAAAATATAATTTTCGCTCCATTTATTTTAAGATTTAACGTATAGATGACACAGATCTGGTAAAAAAAACTTTTCTAGTCGGTTTAAAAGTGAGCGCAATTAAGATTTGAATTTCCTATGCTACAAGTCAGCTGGACACATGAAGTTCATATTCTTTCACGGGAAATAGGAATTATTTTCTATGGGAGAAATTTTTCACGGTCATGTTGCCACAAGATACAATTAATTAAATTTTGTTTTTAAACTCAATTTTGAGCATAAATAATAATTATTATTGCAACAAATGGTTCTCTCTTTCGGGTTTCAAACGGAAATTCAACAGCAAAGAATGGAGCAACCTTGGGTAACAAGGTACTTGGTAGAAAGGTGTGTTTCAAGAGGGTGTTCTTGAAAGTAAAAATGATTGAGAAACAAACGAGGCATCTAGAGATGCGAAAGACCAAAATTGCAAAGAAAACGACGCCTCATTCGGCAGAGGGGCTGTAGAGAATCAGCTCAGAATAATAAAACGCTTCGGAGGTTCCCCAACTCTTTTCGGCTAGTTTTCAATCCGAGTTTTTACCATGAAATAACTCAATAGGGTTTTCCTCATTTAATGAGCTAGTTACTAGATGCTAACTCCAAGCATCTTAAAAAAACAGTTGAGATAAAATGCATTTATTTACTCAAACATTTAAAAATAATAACCTATCAATGGGAAAGAATTAACTATTTTCTATAACCACTGCATTTTTAATAACAAATAACGAAACAGAAATCAATCATGAACTTTTTACTTCCCACGAACGTATTTTATGTTTTAAAGTTTAAATAATACGAATTCATTTCAATGGGAGACACTCAATGGTTCACACATTGCAGAAAGCGGAATTCCCAAAGGAGGTGCTAATTGGAAACGAGGAGTGTGTTGATATGGAAGTTTTCAAAGAGATGTATATATATTTTTAAAATAACAAAGTTATTGCAAGGTGCATAGAATTAAGTGGCCGTGCAGAATTTTTTGCCTGTAATAACAAGCACTTCTTGGTGTTTTTCGGTCAAGATGTGGTGCAAAACAAGAGGTCAATGAGAACCGAATTCCGGTTTTTTATATGTCATATAGAGCCACGACATAGTTACATATCATATCAAATGGCATAATATCTAGAAAAAACACAATAAAATCATTATAACGAAATATTAGTTACTTAATCAATTTAACATGGCTTAGTAAAAAAGTTAAACAAGGATTGAAATCTTCAATGAGCAATCTCTTATCTATTCGGCTCTGAACGCCACATTTCTCCGCTATAGGCTGTTCGGTTGCCTCAAAAGAAAACTGCTTCACAACAATCCTCAAACTTTACACAGAGCGACAAATAGAGGATTTCAATATCTCTACTGGGGTCTGATAAAGGCTGTAACTTGACTGGATGTAGCATAATATTAACTTGATACGCACGATCTTACCATAAAATATTCTTGAATGTATATATAGAATCCAATTAAATTAAACTACACTGCTAATCTGATTTATCATATTTTCACTGTCCGACCCCTAATCCCTTAATAAAAATAACTCCCAAAAAGGAAAACTGATTTTGAACCGACTTATTCGCAAATCTATCTTTTTCAAACACAATACAAATCACGAAATTACCGCATAATTTCTCGAATCATATCTCGCTGTCTCTCTATTTCTAAAATTTACCGTGGTTTCTCATTTTAAGTGGATATTCCTCCACAAACCTTGTGTCGGTCCCTTAATATTTTCCCCATCCATCAGCTCATTTGCTACAATTTATTTACCAACGTGATACTTAGTTATTCCGTAAAAAGACTATCATTTCCTCATTCACTATACTATGACTACTTACTTGTACTGATAAATAATTTTGCCGATCATATATGTAACCGGTGTGAAAGGTCAGACGTTAATCATATCTCATAGTAAACAAACTATACATTATAATTTTCTGTCACGTGTATTCAAGTACCGGAAAATGTAATCGTCACATTATTAGTTGTATTATATATGCTATAATATATTGTTGTTATACAGTTAAATAGATTATAAAATTGAGATGAATCATGTTTTTCCCATGACATCAGATTGTAATCACCTGTATGTCATTTTTATAAATATAGGCACTATTTCCACAACTGTAGTGAAGTGTCTGTGACTGCATCTATGGCTAATCAAGAGCAGAGAGGGTAAATATTACCGCGTCTGTGCCATCAGGGAGCCTCTTTTAGATCTCGTAAAAGCGTCGAAAGGAAGTACCTCTTTTTTTTAAACCCCCCCCCCACCCCCTCCCCCCAAACCCTCCCATCCGACACACCACTGAGCCATTTTTTTTTCATGGAAGTGGAAAGAGGAAGTGCAAGTCGGTCGTTTCACAGCACGTCCACAAGTTGGAGTAGCGAAAGAATGTGAAAGGCATAACACAATGAGCGTGACTAGATTAAGTAAGTGTAATAAAGACACACACCGACAGGTATTGAGTCCTTTCTATTTCACTTTGACCACTTACATCCATCTCCATGAGTAAGACCGACCATCTCTCAGTGATCACAATATACCCGTGCCATTTACGGGTAATTTTCCATCGTTCCACCTAAGGCCTAAAGATTCGTTTCCGGTCGCAAATAATTGACAGGAGGGAGCAATCCGACTCGAGGGTATCAATTAACTGAAACATATTTCGACTCTGGATCCAGGAAAATGAAAACGGGGTGGGAAAAAATAAATACCACTTAATACTTCTGGAATGAAACAGCTTGAGTAGGTCGTCGAAATATTTCCAGTCCGGGCACACGATCAAACAACAACCGTTGCATTAAAGCGACGCCGATGAGTCACCTGCTTCTCCCAGTCCTTTATTTTTTTCTGACAACGGTTTCGCTCTACACTCTACTACAACGATTTCCAGCTCCTACTGACTACACATCCGAGTGATGTGCAGCTTTGGTTTCGTCCCACTCAGGGCCAAACAATACCACTTTTCATCAAAAGACAGTTTCATGCGTTCCGTAGATGACAACCTTCTCCTGTGTTGAAGCACTCTCGAGTGACTAACACTGCCTCCACTAACATTTAACAACCGAGTAAGTCTATTCAACAAATCAGCCTTGGGAGGATACGTGAGGATGCATGACTGGTGATGCCTCACTCCCTGCCACGCGCGCCCTTGCGGCGGCTTACAGGGGTATTGCGTAGACGGCATACAATCGCTTTCGCACCCATCTCCGAACCAGGTGACTGAAGGTTCACTTCGACCTGAAGAAGAACGGACGAAACCGTCGTCTGGATTCTGGTACAACTAACGCGGTGCAGCACGATAAAATGCGGAGGTCAACGACGTCGCGCTTCAATTTTTTTTCCCCGCATCGGTAGCAACTAGTTAGGCAACGGGCTCGAGGGTAGTGCTCATTGAGAACCCACAAAATGTACAAGGGTTTAATTTCGAGGTTCTCGTTTCGCAATAGAAACAGTCTACGGCAAAACATTATAATGCGACGATTATCACCGTACAGACATCTTAGTTTTTCACCATAATAATCATTAGGGATAATGGCTATCCACAGGGAGATTTACTAGCACTAGCAGTTTTTTTTTAAATATGCGGAATGGCAGTTAAGCGCCAATAGAACCCTGCCGGGCTCCTAATTACTCCTTAGTTCGTACTAAATTATCTCTGGAGCTATCTAACTACACTTGCGGCAGTTTCAACCGTGTAATAATAGGATATTTTGAGCGAAAAATGTTTGAATTCCAGGCATCGAGACACGTTCTGTTAGATCTGTCGCTTATCGATCAGTTATCCAGTAAGTCGATTGGATGATTTCCTTTCCGAATCCACAACAAGTACAGCGTAATGCAAATACGTGAAAAATCAGGTAATGGCATCAGTAAGAGAGACAATAGCGTTAAAAAGAAATTAATACGAGTCTTGAAAAAAATAAGGTAGCATTTTAATGTTAACTTCAGAAGATAGAAAGTTGATAAGTTGAAAGTCAAAGTAGAAGGTTGATAACTCCAGCAGTTTCGGCAGCAATATTGAAATGAGTCGGCGTAGGAAAATATTCCACCAGGAGAGGCCTGATAACAAGCAGACGTTAGGAAGGACGCCAATAAAAGATAACTCGCCAAGCGTTGCTTTTGCACGCAGCATCATGTATATATCTAATAATTTTTGCCTTTGAGGAGAGAGGAAGATTTTACATCAGAGTTCTTTTGGGATATGGAAGGTGGAGAAGGTAAGAATATAAGTCGAATGAAGAGTTACTGGGCGCGGGAGGGGAGGAGTGAAACACATAGGGTCACAGAAATACGGAGAAAGCTGGAAAAATAGATGGGGTAATCTTATTGAGAGAATTGGATTTATTGAGTGTGTTGGATTGTACAGTGCTGAGAAACAGGGATAGGGGCTGGGAAAACAAGAAGAAACATTTTGGATAGCATGGCAGGAGGTAGAAAGTACTATTAACTAAAAGAATGAGTATTAGTATTTTGAGGCTAAACATATATACTATACATATATATATATATATATATTTGCACTAGGAAAATCTTGGTGGCGACGAAGCGCATTTCACATATAAACAAATAAAAATATATAGTTGGGAACAGAGACACAAATAAAAAGGACATTCACAGGAATTGTTTCGGACGTTTCGTCGAATGGACCGCCTTCGACTGCGAAAAAGAGAGTACTGTATTCTCTTTTTCGCAGTCAAAGGCGGTCCATCCGCTGAAACGTCCGAAACAATTCCTGTGAATGTCCTTTTTATTTGTGTCTCTGTTCTCAACTATATCTTTTTATTTGTATATATATATATAAATATATATATACAATATGAGTATATATATATATATGAGTTTCGTCTTCCCATCTGATGAAGGTGGTTCAGCAGCCACCGAAAATTTAAAATAGTGAGTCTTTTTATCTTTG